>JAXCEX010000008.1:0-247954 GCA_038382965.1 Ceratocystis huliohia | reverse complement strand
ACCGACATTCCAGACAAGAGGACAAAACCCGCGTACTCAGCCGAGGTCAACCCCTCGTGCCGACAGCCGTTGGCCTCTTGGACTTCTCGATATATGGACGGGGCCGCAGGCCAAAAACACCAGGTAATCAATCCTGGAACCTCTCGCGGGGAAAAGCCGAGTCGAAGAACCTTTCGGTGCTCATACCGGACCCTTGATGGTCATGAAAGGCTTCTGAACCTCGTGCACACCTGCAAATGCTGACTGCCCAGAAGAGGTGTCGGGGGACGACATCTCCTTGCCCCTTTTCCGTCCAGATCATGCCGTCGTATTGCTATGTAATAAATAGTAGGTAGACGTTAAATAGAACAAACAAACAAAAAACAAACAAAAAAGTCGTATTGACAGCATACGCTAGTTAGAGTAGACGTTAAATACAACAACAACAACAATTATTCTAGTTATCCGGGAAGTTGAGCCCCGGTCAGTGAGCCTTTGCAGAGGGTTAAGTCTGTCCGGTAACCAGCCCGGCGTCGTTTGATCTATGTGATTCCAGTAGACGTAAAATATATTCAAGTTCAAGTTCAAGTTCAAGTTCGGGAAGTTGAGCGAACCTTCCGGTGTTTACACTGGGCCCACGATGGTCAAGGGAGGCTTCCGAAGCATGCACACCCACAACCGCTGACCGCCCAAGAACCGCCCTGGATGACGACATCATCCCCGGCTGGTCTTGCCCGGAATATGCCATCGTATTATTGTGTAGAATCAATCAGGTAGACGTTAAATAGTACAAACAAACAAACAAACAAGCCGATTTCACTTCCGCTTTGGGACAAGTTACTGAGCAAGGCCAGTGAGCAAGGCCAGTGCAACGAGCTTCGTGGCCACTGTACTTCGTCGCAACATGGAGGAACTACGGCCGAGGATGGAAGCCACGCTTGCACAGAGGAGTTATTGCAAGGAGGACGGAGAAGAAGACGAACTTTTGGAGTCAGAGGGGTCGGAGCTGGAGATCGAGGTTGAGCCTTGGGGAGGGGACGCAGGAGCGGAGGCCGAGGCGGAGCCTGGAGGAAGAGGGGCAAGAGCGGGAGACAGAGGAGAAGGGGAGGGGTTTGAGATGCGGAGGTCACGGAGGTCATGGAGGCTGAGAGAACGGGAGAGGCGGAGGTTAAGGGGATGAGTTCAGAGGATTGGAGTGAGGAGGGGATGGTTTTGGAGAAAAATATCACCGGGAGGATACAGAAATGTCGAGGTGGGTCCAATGTGGCCCGGCTCCCCAACACGGGATGTCCTTCTAATGTCGCGACAAAAATACACATGCTCAATCCTAGATATTCACAAGGCACTTGCATACATGCACATCTAAGATGAGTAAAACAATGATTCCCAGCCCATAGAGCGTACGGCATATGCGTTATGGGTGCCTTTTTGACGTTCTTCGAAGCTTCTCGACGTTATATAATTCCATGCTTGCTACGTCAAACAAGACAGCAGGTCACCATGTAAATTTAGGCAGGACGGCCCTGTGTACAGTAAGCGAGTTTATACATATGTTATGCACATTCAATAGCTGCTACGTCTAGATCTTTTATCTCTCCCTTAGTGTGTGATAGTCTCGGGGACAATGGTAGTGACATCCCCATTGTTCTTGGGCTCAATGTAGCAATCTTTCACACAGCCGGTACTTTTGCCCTCGGCCACACCGAGTGATTCAAAGATAAAGAGACACAACACGCCAATGCTCCCGTCATGAAGTTAAAAGCTCTTTTTCTCTTTGTTGGGCAGCAATATTTCATTCACCATTCAAACTTTCATTTGAAACCCTTGCTTCCCTTTCAGAGTTGGTGGGTTTGGTGTTGCAAGACAGCCACACACATGCATAGCCGATCTTGTTTACCAACAATAACTTTCGCTTGGCATCTGCAAATCTTGTTCCTCCCTTGAGCACGCTGGGCTTAAAAGGCCATAAAAACACAGGCCATTGCTTCCCACCCCGTCACACACAGCTCTTCGTATAGTTGGCGTCAAAGTGCATGCGATCTACACGACCTGCCGCAAAAATAGCCTTAATTCTGCATCTACATAGGGGAGTTGAAATGACAAGGATGCAACAATAACGGTGGAGCAGGGGCTCAAAGAAATATAACGATCGTTGTGACACCATGCATGTAATTAAGAATCCAACACCACGTTAGGTTTGTTCTAGAGGTTTACCAAATCAGGCCGGCCACATGGCCTACGCAAGTGTTGTCTAGTCCGCGATTCTTTGAGATTGCGCAAAATGCTCCCGAATGGCCGTGCTGCTGATCTTGCCAACATATCCTGAGCCACTCCCTTTCTCATCGCCCGTTCCTTCTTGCGCACTGTTTTCTTCTCCCTCAGTAGCTTCTAGGACATCGACTTCGTAGATCTGCATCGCATGCCATCCCTTCTCGGCCCGCTTCTCATTCACGGCTTTGCCTCCAGACCGAGTCTCACCCGACACCACTAGTACATCCATATTCTCGTGAGTTATTGTTGGCCCGTATCCATCCTGGATTGCTACACACTCAACTGTGATGCTGCCCCCCCGCAACGTAGCTGTCAAGCTGTCTTCCTTCTCTTGGATATCCAGGGGCGTGGCCTTTCTACCTCGCGTCTCGCGTATATCAAGCAAAGATGCCAGGAAACGCATCACAGCTCGTGCTCGATGACTCCAAGGCTCAATCAAATCTGCAAACTTCTTATTCTTCAGCATCTCATCGCCAGTAATGCCAACAACAAAGGTCGCCTTGGTATCACGGGAAAGGTCAAGCAGTAACGCTCCGCCAGAGAGCAACAGCTTATGGCCAACGTGCAAGTGGTCAAAAGTACCTCCAATGCAAACAACAGAGTAGGTACTGCCGTCCGAATCCTGAATTCCTTCGGGTCTTTGGCTCATGTTTAGCGTGAGACCACCTTCAACCGTTATTATCTGGCTCTGCTTGAGTAAGAACTTGCCTTCAATCAGATCCAGATATGTTGCGAAGACTTCCAATCCCGCCTCAGTATTCACGCGATACAGGTTTTTGAATGGATAAAATGAGTGCGCAAATGCGCGCAAGTCGAATATCGACGTTCCGTTAGGCCTGAAGCTCCATTTAGGCTCTAGGTTGAACTTCCGGCCCTGGGAATGGTCCACCAACACGACTGAAGCATCAACTGCAATATTCTCACGAGCGCAGACCACAGCAATAATGCTATAGACGTGTGCAAGGAGCGACTGCGCACTGCTCCAAACCAGCTGTTTTGTACCATATTGGGGGCCATGTAGGAACGGGCCTGGTATGACGACGATCAATTGGTCTTGGGCTTTATCCACATCCGTAGACGGCTCGATTTCAGCCGCTATCTTGGTTAATGCTGAAGTCAGAGGCGGTCGGTATGCGGCTTCGACAACGGCTCTAGATAGAGGGTTGGGCGGAAATGGTAGAATCAGCAAGCTATTCATGATAGTAGTGAGTATTGCTTTGGTTATATTTTAGCAGTAAAAAGAGCCTCACATAGACTTGACAAAAGGGCAGTAAAACAGAGGACGTTGCAGATACGCGATGAAGTAAGATTCGACAACCTATTCTCTTGAATTCAAGTACAAGCTTTGTAACGGCGAAGCCAGCCCTGCTACCATATGTGTGACGCAAAGGCGGGGTGCGGACAGATTTGCAGCCCCTCATAATCCACTATAAACCCGTAATTGCCAAGAACAAAAAGCGGAAGGCCGCGTGGCCCAATGGCAAGGCGTTTGACTACGAATCAAAAGATTGTGGGTTCGAATCCCATCGTGGTCAGCAGAAGCTTCCAACTACGCTACCATGTAGAGTGGCGGACTTAATTTTTGGATCAAGTTTTATCCCCCAAGATGATAATGATGTAATGTAGCATTCGTTCACATTGACTTCCTCCCCATTCCCTTTTTGCTTTCTCAGTTGTTCTTCTTCCCTATCCATCCCATCATTACACAAGCAAATACTCCACTACTTTACAACACATCTCATAGCTGAGGCTCCGTGTCCCAAGGGTGATTCTCACCCATGTACCCAATTAACTCATCAAGATGTGGCGTACAGTTTTCATCCCACAAGCTTGGTGACATGTCGCTGTTAAGCTTATGCGTCAGCAGGTTCTCCAAGAGCGTAACACCCTGTCTAACAGTGACATCGTAGTCCATAAGTGTCATTCTCAAAGTCTCGATCGTGGTGTTAAGAAGCTCCAGATGCTTAGCCTCATAAGCTTCCTTGTTCTTCATGCGATATGAGATGTCCAGTCCAATGACAATGGCTGCACTGACGGTGAATGTCGGGATAATCCAAAGCCGAACGACGTCGTTGTTCTTGACGCGGTGAAACTCATTTAGAATCGTAAGAGCGGCGGAGACGCAGGTACGGCGGGTAAAGTCGTAGGTTTGGGGATCCTGAAAAGATTTGATGAGGAAAGAACGATGTATCATGATAATCTGACCATTATTAGCACGGTTGAGCCAATTCTACAGCAAGATTATTGTGGCATAGCACCGCGTCAACATATCTAACTTACCTTGTCGGCTGCACTAATAGTCAAGGTGCTACGGGCCCAGGCAATCCAAATCGGCCAGGATGGGTCAAATGGCGTCTCTGGCCGAAGAAACGCGGGTAGCTCGGCCATGAGCTTCCGCATCTTGGAGTCGATGAACTTTATGTGGCGATATTGAGCCTCCCGCGTTGTTGTAGTAGGAGAACGAAGCCCGTCGATTAATTGTGGCATTAAGAGAGCCACTAGAACACATGAACTACAATCAGGAATCACGCCCGTTTTTTTTTCCAAGAATGCTGCAGTGAGAAAGGAAGACTTACTCTTGGCGAGATTAATACAATATGAACTTATTGTTGGAACATCAGGTGGTTGTTCTATCATGTCATCATCGCAGTTGAGTGGCATCGGGGTGGTGAAATGATTTGGGCTTACACCTGGGATAGTATCAAGCACGCGCGAGCGCATAGGTGTCAGCATACTATATTTGTTTACCAATAAAAAGCGTATGTATTATACTTACCATACGAGCCAGCCATAGGCACCAAGAAATAGTCCTGCACTAAAATCTGCCACCAGATGCGCCGCTGGACTTCTTCAGTAATCTTTGCACTCAAATCAAATGACTCACCAGAGCCAATGGGCCTCGATGGTGTTTGCGCCGCATATCCAAGACACTGCGCAATTCTTAATGAAGAGCTCAGCAGTACCATTTGGCGGACCGCTTGGCCTAGAGGGTGTGCTACCATGCACGATATTATGATTCCTTGGATACTAAACACTGTACAGCAAGAACAAGAGTATTTGAAGTCAGCACAGCACTACATGCCAAGTCTCGAGTTGGTAGCACCGTCGCTAATCTAGGGTATTCCTTCTTTTACTTACTTGAGTGGTTCAGAGTATAATCAGTGCAGATAAGAGTGTTAAACATTTGCTGGTACCAGAATTCAGAGCGTTGGCGGAGGATTTCTAATTCAACGGGACATCAGTCAGATTTTACCATTATACGCAGAGTGAACAGGTGCACGGCCTACTCACGTCTTGTGTAAGTAGCATCACATAAGCTTTCTGGAAGGTTGTATGCGGATGCCTGACAGCTGTGTTAGTCGCAAACCCGGCCATAGTCCATACGCGAAGAACTCACTGAAAGTACCGCAAAGTATACGCAGGCCCATTGAGGCGTTATCATTTCTCCTGTTGTCCAAAAGGACTCACATTGTATCAAAAACTCCCCATGGTGCAGAACGGGATGGTGCCAGCTCAATTGCTCTAGGTAGTAGATGACCAGCTTCCTAGCAATACCTATATCAGGAGCGCTCTCTATGACTGCTAAGCTAAACTCTGAGTCGGGAACAGTCTGATCCAATACATCCGCTGGGTTTGGATAGCCACGACCCAGTCGCATAAGAGTTTTCGCAATGTCAAAAGTCTCATCGGTTTGCTGGTCGTTGAGGACATCGTGGAAGTGATCGCTTGATCCGCGGGGAACAGGCTTCCTCGATTTTACGGGCTCTTGCCCAGTTTCAAGCAGGGTCAGGCGAGAGCTAATAAGGTCATTTGCTTCAGCTAGGGATGTAGCTGTGAGAGACGCTTTAAGGCGGTGCAAGAACTCAATCTCCTGGCGAGACTTGGTGTATTTGGTGGTAAGCTCCACCATTTCAATCCGGCATTTTGCGGGAGCCTTGGCCCGAATACACTGGCTGCATGGGACAGTCTTATCACAACGTATTTTGCGTCGCTTGCACTCTATATAACAAAGTGTGAGAATGTGCGTAGTGGATATGTAAGAAGCCAAAGGGTCCGCACCATGCACTGTAGGTGTACGAGTGGTTGATGATGGCCACTATTTGAAGATGGCATCTACTACATACCTGTACAAGACCGGGACGCTCTCTGGGAGACCCGAGTGTTATGGCCAGTGGAAGACGCAGCGGCAGGGGAAGAGCCATCAAGAGCTGAAGACATTATGGGTTACAGCAGCAGCGTCGTTAAAATCAAGTTCAAGTTGAAAGATGGAAATAAAAGCTAGGCTCGCACTTGCAGATAGTGGGAAGTCAGTCAAGGCATAGCAAGAGCTAGGTGAACCCGTGAATCTGAGCTTCTTCGTACTTTAATATAAGCAGATTGGGGGGGGGCGGGATAATAAGGAGAGATAAATGAGGTGGAACCAAAGCCGATCTGTTTTGATCAAGAGTAGTGATGACACGCTAGGCTCCTCAAGAGAAATAAGGTCCGTATACACAGACAGAGCCGGAAGGAATTCTATGACTCCGACGTGTAGAGGCGGTGGGATTGGCACACAGCATCTATAGAGCTTGAATGGGGATCCAATACTATTCAGGTCACAGCGATAACCGATGATGGATGGACTTGAACCCAGTCTAGTGAATAAAAAGAACGAGCAAGCGAGCGTGAAAGAGGCTTGGTGACGAGGAGATAGGACAGGGACCTTATGAGTGGCTTTGTGAATGTCTTGGCCCGAGTGATTGATTGCTTGTGCGATATGCACGACCCGAACAAAGGAAGAAAAAAAAGAACACTGTGTGTCTTATTGCGTGGGGTTGTTGAAGCTGGTTAAAGCAGGGAAACAAAGATCAAAGACAGAGGACTCCTACAATAACTGCAAAGAGCAAAATAAACCTTGCCCTGTGTCAGCACACAAGGCAGCCTCTAGTAGAAAAAGGGAGTAGAATCAAGTCATTGAGCTAAGGACACTCAGAACCTGGGAATATTAAAACGTAAGCTTCATCATTCTACGAAAGTAACCCTAACCCTTAAGATGTCTTCCCTAATCCGGAAGAGGCCATCCTGTGACCTTTGAGTGCCCCCATGGCTAAAAGCCCGATTCCGCAGGTACTGCAAGGATGAAATTATCTCAGGGTTAGTAGCTGCAGATTAACCCTGGTCTAGATTTCCTATCCGGCCAATCAAAGAACAAGGATTGAGTCATGCATCTTGCTAACCCTGCTTATTAACAATTATTACAACATATTTATTCGTCACCAAAACACTAGGGAAAAGCCGAGAAAATCAGGCAGGCAACATCAACGGCGATTGTTGCTATGGCTAGGAGAATTTAGAGAAAAGAAACTAGCAAGTCATATAAAACACAAAGCAGGGCCAACAGAACAAACAGGATGAAAATAAAAAAGGAGAAAGAAAAAAACCCCCGGAAAGCTCTAAAAAGGAGAGTCTCTGACTGACTGACAGAGACCCTAGGAAAAGAAAAGAAAAAAACACCGTCACACCATCTTCCTACTCCGATATCATGCCTTTACCTCTCCCAGAGAGTCGAGGCCAGTCATCCATAGCATACGGGCTAGCCTTAGGCGTTGCAGCTGGACTTGCTGTTGCTCTTGTCATTCTGGCCAGCCTGGCCAGCCTGTTCGGTCTGCTTCGACTTCTTGGAGCCGTTCACAACAGGAGTAGCACCATCTAGCTTGGGAGTGTGAGGAGCAGAACCACCATCACCATAACCAACGGACGGGGTGGTGGTGGTGGTGGTGGTGGCAGCAGCAGCAGAGGAGGAAGAAGAGGAAGAAGAGGAAGCATCGGCAACATACACCGAAGTAGTAGAGGATGACGCTGTGCTGGAGGAGGCTAGAGTGGCACTAGAAGGGATACCAGAGCCGAAAGCGCCAGAGCCAGAGGGCATTCCACCGGAGGGCATGCCAGATCCCGAAGGAGGGCTGCCACCGCCACCGTTGGAGTTGGAGTTGGAAACACCACCACTCTCGTAGTAGAAAGAAGCGGGAGTGATAGAAGTAGACTGGGTAGTGTTGATGCCAAAGGCCAACCAAGCAAAGAGACCATCCGAGAGCTCGTCGCCCAGCAGAGTGTACTCAAGGAAAGGATCAACACCATCAGTAGCAGCTTCTTCGGCCAGAATCGAGTCATCGGCATTCTCGGTGAGTTCCTGGGTGTTGCTGGCATACGGCTCCAGGGTTTCGACGGCAGCAATCAGGGATTGGTCAAAGAAGCTCTGGCCGGTGTGGCTGGCGTAGTTGTCAGAGCCAAGAGTCTGGTTGGCCAGGAGAGTGGCGTTAGTGTGCACCATGACGTGGATATGAGTCGTGCGGCCAGTGTAGTGGCCAGGGAAGATTGAGTTGAACTGGGCAACACCGTCGTCGTCGGTTCCCTGAATGGCACGGAGGAAGGTGTTGTCGAGGTTGCTAGTATCCGAACTGTCACCATTGCCCGAAGCCACAACACCCGAGTAAACACCAGTAGCATTGCAGTGCCAGATCTCGACGTAGACATTGGGTACCGGCTCGCAGGTGTCCACATCAATAACTTGATAGTCAAGAACCAAGTCAAGACCCTCCTGGTCCTCAGACATGTCCTCACGGACATACTCGCCGGAGACATCTATACACAAGGACAGTTAGCGGATTGTGGGTAGCGGGTAAATTAGCAAAGGGGATGGGAACTTACAGTAAGGGCCGACAGTGACCTCGGGGGTCAGGAGGCATGAGTTGTAGCCAGCAAATAGAGTGGCAGCATCGGTAGAAGTGGTGTATCCCATAGAAGTCATGTTGTGGTCAGTGGCCAGAACAGTCTCCAGGTCGCGCTTACGGATGCTGCGCTTAGCGCGGGCCTTCTCGAGCTGGGCAGTGCGACGAGCAATGTTGCGCTCAATGACACCGCGAGCCTTGAGCTTAGAAGCGCAGTGGGCCAGGGAAGAGCGCTTGACAGAGTTGAGGAAGGTGCGGCGCTCCAGGGCCTCCTCAGCAACGGAGTGACCCGGGTGACCCGAAGCCAGAGTGGAGGCCAAAGCCAAAGAGGCGAGGATATTACGAGCGAACAACATGTTGGTGAAGTGTGAAATGAAAAGTGAGGACAAGAGAGGCTAGCAAAGAAGGTAAAGATGGGATGAGCACTTGAAATCAATTCTAAGGCTCAGGTAAGTGTGTGAAGCTGTGTTGAGAAGATGATGTGAGATGAGATTATTGGTGAGTGATCTGGCCGAGATTGAAAGAAGCAAGTCCTCTGGGTGAGAAGATCACCGCGATACTTATACAATGTTGGTCTTGTCACGTTCACCGGAGCTCACAGTCCCATTTTCCCAACCTTGTCATCACCGACGACAGTAGCAACAACAACAACAACAACAAAGAATTCATCACATGCCGCCATAGCCAATGGGTCATTACGCGTCCATGACGCTTCGTCATTGCAGTTAGCGGCAGCGACGTCCCATTTTCGTATAGCTTCCCAGTTCCATGCCAAAGGACCCGAAGTTCTTCTTCTCACTATGCAGTAGACCAGGATTTCAAAGGAGGGACCAAGAGGAAGAACAAGTACGTAACAAGGGCCCCATCTCTGCTGCTTCTAACCAAAGGGGTAATCTTCCATTCAAGGAAGGTATTACAAGCTTAGGAAAAGTGTTGTTGAAACAGGGTCAGACAGACACGGCAAGCTCTGATTTGCCGCAGACGAGACAGCAACTCAGCCTCGTCTTTTATTGGTGGCATATGCGGACGGTAGGAGAGGCAAAAGAAAGGCCCTTAATACCTGTTCGTAAGCGTGTTCGTCATGTAAACAAACTAAGGTTTTCCATGTCTTGCTGCCAAAGCCGCCCTGACAAGTTGACGTGATGTATACTATCAGGCATGTGCACTGTCGCATAGACTGCGACACTCGCCATCTTCTGTGATTAGGGGAAGGGAAACGATGAAGCAGGCAAAACAAGAGAAGCACCCTGTCCAATCACGGATGGTCTTATGCCAATCCCAATCCAGAAGCCGTCCGGACCAATCACGGGCCACGCAATCCAGAGCAAAAAGCTTCCTTTCCGGCATCTGACGGTTGAAGGCTGAGCAAGCTGCTGTCAAAGCGGGGCCGGAAGAGAGGGAAATAAGCCTAACATTATTTTGCTTAGCCAAACCCAAGCGTCTTTGTCTGCCCGTCTGTCTGACTGTCTGTCAGGTTCCAGCGAATCAGCCTCCTCATGATGATCAAACGGCTCGCCACTGTTGGTGCAGAGCAAACGACGGGACAAAATTTCCAGGATCCGCGCATACCGAGTATCCCTGTTGCCGTGCACTTCAATACCCAAAGGTGACGACGACTTTTGCAGCCAGCCCATCAAACAAAACAAGCACTTCGATCGGCATTACCCACCAGCATCGCGCCTACATGCCATTGCAGAAGCCTAGTGCTCTGTTGATCCATCTTATGAGTAATGGGATTTCCACCAGCAGAGCAAGGCACTTGGCATCGAAGCGCCAGGCACATGGCACTAGCTGAGCGAACTGCTACAAGTAGGCATTTAAGACCAGCGTACCAGCCCAGCAAGACGCTTGCTGCTTTGCTTTGCAAGCTCCACGATAGTTGATCCAACGTTTTGTTTGTAGTGAGCGCCATGTGCTCACGGAGTCTTGCTTTGTTTCTAGGGTTTCAGAGGCAGGCCTCTAATTCCCAGTCGGGATATTAGATATTTCCCGAGGACCAATGCGAGCGCTCTGTTTTCCATCCCCTTCTCGCTCGTAGGGCCAGTAGAATGGCGACGAAAAACCTTACGTATGCCCTTTTTGCCAAGACTTGAGGAGCTTCACAGGAGCCGCTAACAGAGAGGAATTCAAAATCCTGTTACAGGCCTATTATGGCAGCTTTGTGATGAGCATGGGTAGTGGCGTGTACACCCAATTAAAACAGCACAGGAGTCAAATTTGGCACAATGGGCCGAGACAGTTTGCCACATGTTGAGGAGCGTCCGAGGTTGCAGATGTAGAGCAAAAGAAAGGGGTAGTGAGTGGCCTACGACTTGCGTAATCGCAGTTTCTGTTTCGTTGATTGGCTAATCCTGGGCAGAATGACCTGCAAGGAAGCCCGAAGAAGAAGACCCTAACCCTTGTTGGGAGGGGACAAACATTGATGGCGAAAGGAGACCATTCTAAATTCTATTCAGCTAGACCACAACGTAAGCCAAGAGCCCGCAACACGTCTACGGTCCACTAAAATCACCTAATCAGAGCGATTTACCTACCAGGACCTGTCAAGTTAAACGCAGACGCGGTGTTTGTTGATGGTCCCCACAGTTAATCATGTATTTGCAGAATTTGATGGTATAAGATCATCGGAAAATTCACATTGTAATGTTGTTTCTGACGAATAGTCCGAGCAGGCCTTTTAAAGAGAGGAAGAAATTATAGAATATATGCATAGAGCGTCCCATGTTAGGCAGGCATATGAGGCGCCCAAGCTATGGACATCAGTGGGTATAAAAAGAGAGTAAACGTAAACAAATCTCAGCTCAACTATGCCGTGGTGAGTGCATGCTGCAGATGAATATGGGAGTAAAACACAAAAAGACATACGATGGGGGTAGGGGGTATCAGAGAAGAAAGGGAGCAAGAAAAAAACAGGAATCCGACGTATGGGGAAACAAAACAAAGACAGCGCGGCGGGCAGCAAGCAAGCGCCAGAGACACATGAAGACGCAAACAGTCCCCTGAGACCACTTCACAGACTCGAAAACACAGCAGCCGTCAGAAGCAACGATAACCCAACAGCAATGCTCTTGGTCTGCTGCTTCATGATTGCTGCTGCCGACTTGGCCTTTCCCTTGGCATCCATGCCATTGCAGAAGAATGAGTACGACGAGGCGCGGGTCGTGTTGAATACAAGGCATTGGCTCATCAACTCGTCGGTGACATTGGTTAGGATCGAAGGCTCCCCCTGACACTGGCGCACACCGCTCCACACAGCCAGCTTGGCCGCCGTGCCATTGACACAGGTGGCTGACGAGTATACCCTGAGCTTGCGGTCGGCCATTATGTAGCTGCACTGGTCCGGATATGGGTGGTCAAAGAACGGAGCCGTGATGGCCGTACTGGAGGCACCCACTCGGGGACACGCACTGTCGGAAACAGACCCGGCCTTGGGGCCTTTGGGGAGGTCGTCGGAATCGATATCGCCGTCGCCGTCGGTATCCTTGACCTCGGGGCCATCGCAGAAGAAGGAAATGCTTTTGATGCTCTCATGCTCGGCATCAGATGAATAGTTGGCAATGTTGGTAGTCAGACACTGGCCAATGTCGCTATCGGCAATGTCAACCAGGCCTCCGGCAATAGTAACTTGGCCATTATTACACCTGCTGCCTTCGAAGCGCGCAAGCTTGGCACGCGTGCCATTAGCGCAAGTAGCAGGCTCAACAACCTTAAATGACAAAGCGGCTGTTCCTAAACATGTGTTGTCGGCAGCCTGGGAGTAGCTGTGAGTAAAGCCGAGAGAGGATGAGTTGCAGCCATAGAGTGTATATGTCTCGAGCGTGCCGTTGGTCTGGGCGGTGGCGCAGATGGCAAAGGACAGCAGAACAAGGAGCAGGGTCGTGCTGGTGCAGAGGCTGAGGCAGGAAACAGATACAGTCATTGTTTCCGGGTGAGAAGGGAGATGATGTGATGTGCCAGCCGTATTGTTCTTTCTCTGCTTCTTATTTGCTCTCTGCTTGCTTCCGTATCTGCGGCGGCTAGCTGGTGCGTGACTGTGTCAGGGACAAGGCGAAACCAACAATCCATAAAGGCACAGGCAAGAGAAGAAGGGGGAAAAAAAAAAAAAAAAAAAAAAAGGGTCCCTCGCCGTAACTGGCTGGGCGCGAAATGAGGGCGGGCAAAAAAGGAGACAAATCAAGACAACAAATAAGAGGAATAGACAATTAGCACGATAAAGGTGCTAATCTTGACTAGGCCCTCTTAGTTTTCTATATTGTTATCTAGCCTGCCCTGCTCTCCTTATCTCGCTGGTTTGTTTGTCCCAAGGTTGAAGAAAAACGCCCGGCTTGTGGCGATTATGGCGGAGGCCCTTGTTGACGCGATAAACGCGGGTCAAAAACCAACAGTGAGTAGAATGAGAGAGTGAGGCTGAAGCCGCTGTAGAGTAAACATCATGATATTGATGCTCTCACGCGCAGGCACAAGAAGCCAAAAGAATTGTCTGTACAAAAACGCAGCTTGTGCAACAGCACGCTCGCCTTTGTACAGTACAAACGAATTGGCTGACTGGAAGGCACTGTTGTGCAGCTGATTGGTGGTGGCAGGATTGGCAGTGAGATACGGAGCAGTAGATAACAAACCCTAACAAATGGTGATCAGACCCTATGTCAAATTCTCAAGCTCAAGCTTCGTGAGTACATACTGACCCGTGGCACACCATGCCCATGCTTTCCTTCTACCAATGCTTCTATGCGGAACTTGGAATCATATCCACCTTGCTAAGAGCGAGCTAAGCTGTGCAGATCTAGGGACTTGCTGCCTGACCGTGTCTCAAAAAGCTACGAATGGATCTGCATCATGTTGCAGCAGCTCTTTCAACCTCAGTGCCTCCCCTCCGCCCGGGGATGATGTGGTTTCCATTACCAGAAAAAGGGTAATACAGCCGCGACGATTGGCGGGTGCTGTATACGCCAGACGTCATTGCGATCTGGCGGGTGTATCTATTTCCAGAAAAAGAAAGCCGGGGCATCTGGAGACGGACGGGGGCGTTTGGCACTAAGAAGTGCGGGGAGAGACAATCGGATACACGACAATGGTGTGGTATTAGCCAGTTGGGAGACTCGCAATTCAAGATGCAGCAAGATTGGTAAGACACTGACTGACACGGGGTGCACGTGGCGTCGCAAGTTGAGGCTGGGCGCGAGAGAGGGATGAACAAACAATGCCTCAAACTTCCCCAGATTCTTTCTAGCGGATAATCAAAAGTCCGGACAGACTGTGGGGTAGACAACGCAACAAAGGTGAGCGCTTTAGGCGCAAGGACAAGGGATATAGGGAAGGAGAAGGAGAAGGAGACAAAGAATAGCCCTAAGGAACATTGGGATGGCTCCTAAACGTATAGTTTATTGGGGGCCAGAATTTACGAAGTGCGGAGTCCCAAAGGAAAAGCACAGAGATGAGGAGAGGAGAAGTAGAAAAATAGGCGTATGGCTAAACATAGTCCCTCAGGGTGATGTTAAGCTAAGCTTCGTGCCCATGCTACGACACTGGTGGCAGATTTGGAGAGAGAATACTGAGAAAAATGAGGAGAGAACAAGAAAAAGAAAATGGCTTGGCCTGCAGGTTTGTCGAGCTGGGAGCTGAGCCTATGGCAGAGAGGAGCAAGGGTTGAGGGGGGGTGGGATTTCCCAGGAAAAGAGCTTATCCGGCCACTGACTACGAGGGATTTTGGGGCTTGGAATGCTGTGGAGAGTGGGACAGAACAGAAGCAGGGAACAAGAAAGGATGATGGGAAAAGGAGAGTAGTGGGCGTCTAGTGGATTGCCAGACATTATCCTGCTCACAATTGACGTGTTTGGAGAAAAGAGAAGCGGAAGATAGAACCAGAAAGGACATCTAGGGCAGTGAGAATGAGAGTGAGAGTGAGGTGAGTGTGAACGTGGGCGTGGGCATGAGTAATTTGGCGAGTGTGCGAATGGCTTTTTACAAGAAGGACAGTAATGGGGATAGGAAACGAAAAGAAAGAGAGGACGGCACCGTTGAGGCTGCAAGAGAGAAGCAGAGATGGACAGCAGATCTCCGCCCTCAGCCAGACTTGCTTCCGTCTGTCCCCCTCGCTATTCTCTTCTCCTTCGCTCATTCTTCCCCAGATTTCTGCAGGCCAACAAAGGCCGTGTCCCAGCTTTCCTAAATCCGGGGAAGCATAACACCGGGAACACTCCCCAACGACAAACATGCCTAGTGCTAAGTGAGACCCTGAGTCTAGGACTAGGACAGGGCTAGTATCAGGATGAACTCTGCTCATCATCAACTCCACAAACTGAAGATTGTTCACCCAGAAGGGTGAGGGATGGACGTCGAAGAGAGCTTGGCGGCTTATGATACAGACACAATGCGTAATAAGTGCTCCTTAGATACGCCCTATATGCGCTTGTGCATGTGTGTATACACCTGTTCAATCCGGGGTAAATGTGGCCTAGGGCCTTGATTTGGGGTAGCAGTTCTCGGCATAATACGTAGAAGAAGAGGACAAGGAGGAAACGGGAACAAGGAAGTTGAAGCCGTATTGGGACTACGGTGCGAGAGAAGGAAGAGGTAAAAAAAATTAATAGATGCCAACATACATCAGACATAAACGAATGGATTAACAACCTGAACGGCGCACGAGACAATCACAGGCCAAAGACGAGTCAGAGAGTTTAATTGACCGCAAGTTGGAGAAGGAAGAAGAAAACAAGCTCAATATCCAACTTCCTTGTGTGCTTAGAAGAGAAGAGCAAAAAATAAGTAAAAAAAACAAGCTAGAAAGGAGTTGTGACAACGCACTGAGCACGCTGGGAACGAAGGCCTAGAAGGAAGGACTCTATGGTGACCAAGACAAATAAAAGAGGAGAAAATGGAGGAAATAAAATAGTAAAAAAAAGAGACGAGTAAAACGCCTAGACATGCGCTTTCTCTCCATCCTCCGCTCCATGGCTCCATGGGCCATCCCATCGGCGCAATACCATCGAGACGAAGAATCCAGAAAGTATTAAACCAGCCGGACATGTTCGTTTTTTTTCCCCTCCTTCTTCTCGACTCTGTGTCTTCCAGTTCACGGGCTTCTCCATCTCCTCCCTTGGCTCTTTGTTTTTTCTGTAGAGCATCTCTCCTACACCTACAGTGCTTGGTACAACCTTTCCAGCTACGAACTCAAGAAATATATGCACATACGACAGCTTCCAGCCAAAGAAGCTCTTGTCTATATCCCCCCCCACCCCCTACTGCTGGCTTAGTTTGCGACCGAGGAATACTAAAAAACTCTTCACACTCCACTCCTGCACTTCTAAATAGAACGTGCCTTGATCTTTCTCCTCCTTTTTTCCCTTCCCTCCCCCCAAACACACACATTCTCACCTGCTCTCATCATGGGTCTCCTCACTCTCGTTGAGGATCGGCCAACGCCCAAGGCCGTCTACAACTGGCGTGTCTACATGTGTGCATCCATCGCCTCGTTTGCCTCATGCACCATTGGATATGATTCCGCCTTTATTGGCGGCACAATTGCCCTGCAGTCATTTATTGATGAATTCGGCTTCGCCTCCATGACCTCTGGCCACCGGGCTAACATCCAGTCTAACATTGTGTCCATCTACCAGGCCGGCGCCTTCTTTGGCTCGCTGGGCGCCTACTGCTCTTCTTATTATTTCGGTCGCCGCAAGAGTCTGCTGTTGTTCTCGCTCATCTTCATTCTCGGAGCTGGCCTCATGTGTGGCACTACCGGTGAGCGTGGCCTGGACCTGCTCTATGCCGGCCGTGTGCTTGCCGGTATCGGCATTGGTGGCTGCTCCAACATGACTCCCATTTACATCTCCGAGCTTTCGCCTCCTGCCGTGCGGGGCCGCCTGGTGGGCATTTATGAGCTGGGATGGCAGATTGGCGGCCTAGTTGGCTTCTGGATTAACTACGGTGTCGACCAAACCCTAGCTCCCAGTCACAAGCAGTGGCTGATTCCTATTGCTGTCCAGCTGATTCCCGCTGGTCTGCTTCTCGTAGGCGCCCTCTTCATCCCCGAGTCGCCTCGCTGGCTGTTTTCCAAGGGCCAGAGAGAACTGGCTACAAAGAACCTATGCTGGATGCGCAACCTGGATGCTAGCGACAAATACATCATCGAGGAAATTAGCTACATTGACAAAGATATCGAGACTTATAACCGCAATGTAGGTGTTGGTTTCTGGAAGCCGTTCTTGGCTTTGAAGAACTCCCAGGTCCAATGGCGCTTCTTCTTGGGTGGAATGGTAAGTTATCATCTTGTGTCACATCCGCTTCTTTCTCTCTCTCTCTCTCTCTCTGTCAAGGCCAAGCACTGACTCTTTTCTCTTCCAAATAGCTCTTCCTTTGGCAAAATGCCTCTGGCATCAACGCCATCAACTACTACAGCCCCACTGTCTTTAGTTCTCTGGGCCTCAAGGGCACTGGTACCAAGCTGTTCACTACTGGCCTGTTTGGTGTTGTCAAGACTGTCATGACCATCATCTGGCTGCTTTGGATGATTGACCACATTGGCCGCCGCAAACTGCTCATGATTGGCGCCTTTGGCGGTTCCATGTGCATGTGGTTCATTGGCTCATACATCAAGATTGACGATCCTGTCAGCAAGAATCGCGATAGTGTTTCTTCCGGCGGCATTGCTGCCATCTTCTTCTTCTATTTGTGGACCGTCTTCTACACCCCATCGTGGAACGGCACTCCATGGGTCATCAACTCGGAGATGTACGACCCGAGCTCAAGGTAAGCCAGCAATCCTTGATTTCCCATAACAATAGGAGCGTCTTTTTTTGCCTAGCGTTTTCTTTGGAGGAGGAAAGCATGTACTGACAACCTGGACTAGATCTCTTGGCCAAGCCTCCGCTGCTGCCAACAACTGGCTGTGGAATTTCCTAATTTCGCGCTTCACCCCGCAAATGTTCGAAGCCTGGGGCTACGGAGTGTACTTCTTCTTTGCGTCGCTGATGCTTATCTCTATTGTGTTCGTCTACTTCTTGGTGCCCGAGACCAAGTCCATTCCCCTCGAGAAGATGGATAGACTGTTCGAGATTAAGCCCGTGAGACACGCCAACCGCATGATCATGGAAGAGCTGCAAGCTGGCGACCTGAACCGCAGTGATATTGAGGCTGCGTCCTCGGACAAGGTTGGCTCAGTTAATTACGCTGATGCTAAAGACGGGAGCTTGTAATAAGGGAAGGAAGGGGGAACGGCGAAGGGGAGGTTGGGGAGGAAGGATTGCTTCTTACGAAACGAGAAAAAAAGGACAAAACGACCACTAAAAAAAGGAATAGGTGAGAATTTGTGATGAAGCTGGATCTTTTTTTTCATGGGGGGGTTTGCCTGCAAAGGGTTCTGCAACTCTTTCTTTTGGTTTTTGATAGGAGTTTTGTTTTTTAAGCCCTGGGAGGCTATGATACGAGCTGCAGCAGTTAGCCGCCTTATTGTTATGGTTTTCGCTATTGTTATTGTTATTGCTACTATTATTACTACGTCTACTTATACTTTCACTGTACTTGATTCCCTTTCTCCCCCTTCAGTAGACGTAAAATATATTCAAGTCCAAGTTCTCCCCCTTCACTTTTATGTTGCAAGGTAAGGACTGTACGGCCATCCACCGCCGTACCGTATATTGTCGGCTTTATGCAACTACCTAATCTTCATTTGGGAAGCTGCCATAATATCGCTTGCCTCGAAGATGACAGGTCGACTCGGTCTCCTGCAAAAAGAGACCTCGGAGACAAAAATATATATGTATTTTTTTGCCTCTTGCCTCTTGCCTCTTTGGTCTCCTTCTTTTCTCGTGTTTTATGGAGCCTCATTTTTGTGCTTTTTTTCCTTTTTCTCTTTTTTTTTGCCTTACCGCTTCTCCTGATAAATTATTCTCCGTGGAACTCACCGGGAATATGCTATACCAAAAGCGAAATGAATAAAAGACAGGAAGCAGACATGTTACAGAGGGGATTACTGAGTTACACTAGCTTGTTTGTCACAGTCACTAACCCTATCGCTCGCTTATGGAAACAAGTGAAAACTGACATGCAAGTGGAAGTTCATAGGAGGGCAGTTGTGTGCACTATGTTTCAAAAGATATCGCTGTGTTCAATTATCTAACCATGGAAAAAGATAGAAACAGAAAATAAATAAATGTATGTGCTAGAAGAAGAAAAAAAAAATTAACTCCGTTGATGAAACAAATCAGAATCTAAGGGATCTTGTGCCCCTCCTACACAATCCCGCCGTCTACTTGCGCTGCACTGTCATCAGCTTCTCCATCATGGCCTTCTTCACTGCATCCACAGGCAGGTCCTTGACCTCCTTGCCGGTCCAGTAGCGGTCCTGCTCCAGACCCTGGTAGATCATGGCCTCGGTACCGAGGATTACCTGCCAGCCAGCTTCCTCAGCAAGACCGCCTAGCTCAGTGTACGGATTAGGGTTGTAGCACATTTCGAGCATGGCACCCTTGGTGTCCTTGTTAAGCAGAGTGCAGGTAACGGCGCGAGCCTCCTTCTCCTCGTCGGTGACAGGAGGGAAGTCGGGGATGCAGGCAACAATAGCACCGGGAGCAGCAACGGCCTTGGCCTCGGCAACAGTGCGCACGTGGACCAGGCCAGCGCCATAGCCACGCTCGCTGCATTCGTCAATGACAGCCTGGACCTCGCTGGCATCGCGGTTGACAAGGTAGATGTCAGTGGCACGCATCCACTTGCGCAGAGCGTAGACAGCAGAGCGGGCAGCACCACCACCGCCAATGACGAGGGCAGGGCGGTCGTGGAATACAGCGTCCGGGTTGGGGACGTTCTGGTAGAAAGACTCACGGATGCCAATGGTATCAGTGTTGGCACCACAGTACACACGCGAGCCATCAGGGCGGTAGCGGATGAACAAGGTGTTGCAGGCGCCAACATCGCGGCATTCGGGTGTCATTTCATCCAGGTAAGGCATGATGGCCACCTTGTTGGGCATAGTGACGGCGGCACCTGTAACAGCAAGAGTTAGCGGGCTTCAAGGAGAAACAAACACACAGGCATGGCATGTAAGACAGGAGAAGACAAGAGAAGAGAAAAGAAGGGCTTTGTGGCACGAGGGAAGAGACAGGTGACAGACTGCTGCTTACCGTAGAAGTTGGGATGCTTGGCGAGCTCAAGGAACTGGGCGATATCGGTAGAGTCCAGACGGAACTGCTCCCAGTTCAGGCCGAGGCCACGGTAGATGGTGCCATGGAGGAAAGGCGAGTATGAGTTGGCGATCTTCTTGCCGAACAGGTAGCTGTGCTTCTCGACCCTCTCTACCTCAGGCACAGGGGACTGGGGCTTTTCCTCAACGATGGGGAAGGAGGGCAGAGCGTGTCTAGTAAGAGCGAGAGCAGCCATTTTTGCGGGTTTAAAAAGGGAGGAAAAGTGGATGGGGAGAAAAAGAAAGCGTGAAGGTCGTTAAAAAAAACTGGTCTAAGTTTGAATGAGGCAAAGAAAAAAAGTGAAAACAGGAAACCCAAACGAGTCCGAATCGTGGACTTGATATCAAGAAATCTGAGAGTGAAGGAAGAAAGAAGTCCTGCTTCAAGAGGGGATGAACGTCACAAACAATGCAATGTAGAGATATAGAAAGAGAGGAAAGAAGGGAAGAAAAAAAGAGCTCAAAAACGAGAAGAATGGAGTCTACAGTGAGGATAAAGATATTTACAGAAGTTGGAATTGGAGCGAATGGGGAAGAATCAAGAGCCAAGCCAGGGCTGCTAGTAGAAAATGAAAATGAAAAAAAAATGAAATGAAGGAAGAATAAAGAAAAATTTGAGTGACTGGATGAATGATTCAACAGGATCAACAAAAAGACACCAACACCGGCCACAGACTGGCTTTTGTATTCCTCGTGGCCCCGTGATAGCTTTCTTTATTTGCCTAATTTTTGTCCTTTTATTTTTCCATTTCCCCATGTCGGCCAGCATTTTCTTCCGAGCGTTGATATCCCCATGATAGGCCGCGCAATTAGCGAGTTCTCGTTATCTCTGTGTGTCTATTCATATCCGATACTTGCCTCAAGACAAAACAAACAGTTCAACACGAATCAAGCACTTGAGCATAGCAACAAACACAGAGACAACAAACCATGCTGCGCAATACTCGTGCTGCAGTATAGCATAACGCAAGTTTCTCATTCTCTGTTTGCCCCCAATTTCCTCCCCTGTTTGCAGGCAGACAGTAAGCCCTGGTTCGCCCGGTTTTACATTGTGCCTCAGAGTCGTACTCTAGGCTTCTTGGCATACCCATAATGAGACGAATCTACGAAGATCAAAGGTTCTGAACGTGGGCGGGGAAGGGGAGCGATGGGGGTGGAAACGATTAGATAAGAGAAACTGGTCGTCAGTGAAAGGGGAAAAAGGACGAGCGAAAATACAAGAGCGGGAGAACCGAGCTGGCAGGTTCAGGCTAAGCCAAAATAGCACGCTAGGAAGAGGGCAAAATGAGAGCACGTTTGAAAGTGCATGCTATGCTCTGATGAAAGTTTCATGCAGGATAGGTAGACGTAAGCCGCCGCCAGGTGCCAGCAGCTGGCTGCACAGATAGATATGATATACATATACATACATATATAGGCTGAATGCTTTTCCAGCATCCGGTCCAAAAATCAAGGACCTGCCACCACCACCACCACCACCATCACTACCCCCCAGTGCTGCAACGGTACTTTTTGACAACTTGCTCAGTCCAATGTAGCATAACTTCATATTACCAATAGAAAGCATAGGGTACAGAAAGGACATGGGCACTACAATGTTGCTCCTATCTTTCTCATTACCTTTCCCTGTAATGCGCTGGTTTCACAAGGAAAAACTTTCCTTGGATTTACCTACCCCAGGCGGCTCGGAAAATAGTTCACCCTTGGGGTAAGGGTTAGCGAAGAAAGGGTGTGGTTGCAGTGGATCCCTGATTAGCCGCAGGCCCCACTAGCCATGATTCTAGCCAATCGCTTTACATGGTTCTTTGTCTCGCTGTTGTCACGGAACCTCAAGATTAGCATACTTATCACGTTGATTCCTGCAAGCGGCTGCTTGCACTTAGAGTTCCAGATCACCGCGGGCTCAAGGGGGTGGGAAGTGGGGAGGGGGGCAGGGAAGGGGAGTGTGCGGGAAGCAGGTGAGCTTAATTGATTTTCCTGGGAAGGGAGAGTGCAATAGCCCAGGCCAAGAAAGCCAGTTATTTCAAAACCACGAGATAGCTGTTCCATTCAACAAGGCTTAACATTCGTCCAAGAGAATGAGAAACTTGTGTCAGTTGCCACGGGGCGAACGCGCGCGGTACACCATGGGAAAAGACAGGCACAATAGATGACCCATTAGAAATATGCAAAGGGACGTTTGTTTGGCTGGTCAGCTGCCTAAAGATGAGCTGACGTGGAAAAGCTTGTAGCGTAGGCAGGTTACTTGTGCTTACCTTGGGGGATGGAAGTGTCGGTTTGCCTTTCTTGGTGCGGGCTAGGAGCGAAACTGTACCCACGAGCCAAGGGGGAAACATCGTCCTTGTGATCTTGTGCATGTTATGCTCATCGGCGTCCGCTAACAGACTTAGCTACCGAGCGGCTCAGGCATTAATTCCGCAGCGCAGACCCACGATTGGAATGGGATGACGTACAGGAGGCCGTTGATAGCCGTGGGAAAAAGGAAGCTAAAGGGTAAAGAATGGGGGATACTGGTGGCTCATTGTTTTTGCTCCTCAGTCTTGTTTGCTAGTGTTTGATGGTATTTGCTGGCGCTCCGTATAAACGTATTTCAGGAGGCAGACAAAGAAACTTGATAAGAGAGTCTCAATCGCCATGGAGTTGGTTGTTACTGTTTTTAATCTACCTGATCTTCTCTCTCCTGCAAACTTACATTTCAACTTTATGCCTTGATGCACATCTCCCTTAGCAGTCTAACTATCCAACAGCCTAGCTATCTAACCCGTTGTTCCGTCTATACCGTCTATTCCACCTATCTACTCTGTCCGTTTATATCATCCCCCTGATATTTGCATCTTGTCTCGCCCTTCTACAGGCCAAGTTTCTATTCTTGCTCTAATCTGCAACCTACCCGCTCGCCTTTTGCTCGCTCTCCTCCTCTCGCAGCAACTTGAAACTTGCCGCACCACATCTCTTGGCCCAGGCTTAGTTTCATTTTTTCACCCTCGTCGTGAAACTAACAATTTTCTCTTTTTTTCTTTTTTCTCGATCTCCCTAGGGGCTGCATTTTCACACAGACTTTTGTTTGTGTCTATTTTTTTCGGTCTGATATCCAGATTAGTTCAACGGCCTTGCTTTCTTGATTAAGCGACGGCGTACACTTATATATATATATCTCGCCGTCTTGGACTTCTCTCCAGGACGCATCTCTTGCTTCTCCTCCTCACGCATCTCCCCCCTCTTCACTTCTTCTTACATTCTTTTCTTTGTGCTACTGGTTAGCCATTTTCATTCTTACAGCCATTTTTTTTTTGCTTTTTTTTCACTTTTTTTCTTTTTTCCATTACCACCACTCTCCTTTTTGTATCAGTCTTCTTTTCTTTGTTCATTTCTTCTCTTTTCGTCGTTTTTCTTCTTCCTCTCTCAAAATGCCTTCTCAACTTGGAATTTCTACCATGTCCCTCGGCCGCTGCTGGGCTGGACACTCCTTCGAGCACAAGATGGACATGGCTGCCAAGTACGGCTACGCTGGTATCGAGCTGTGGCACGAGGACCTGATGGACATTGCTGACCGCTACCCCAACGGTGGTGCTGCTTCTCTTGAGAACCAGAAAACTGCCGCCCGCTACGTGCGCTCTCTCTGTGATGCCCGCAACCTGACTATCCTGTGCCTGCAGCCTTTTGCTCTTCTGGAGGGCGCTATCGACCCTGCTGTGCACCCCGCCCGCCTTCAGGAGCTTGAGCACTGGATGGAGCTCACCCGCCAGCTCGGCACTGACCTCATCCACATTGCCAGCAGCATGGCTCCTGCTTCCGAGCTCTCGGCTGATCTGGAGCTTGCCGTCACCCATCTGCGTGCTGCCGGCGAGCTTGCGCTCCGCCAAAACCCCCCCGTCCGCCTGTCCTACGAGAGTCTGGCCTGGGGTAGCCGCGTTGACAAGTGGGAGCAGAGCTGGGATATTGTCAAGGCAGTCGACCTCCCCAACTTTGGTCTGTGCCTGGACACTTTCAACATTGCCGGCCGTATCTTTGCCGACCCCTCGCGCGCTAACGGCTGCACCGAGGATGCCCAGAAGGCTGTTGACGCGAGCATGAAACGCCTCGTGGCCAGCGTTGATGTTAGCCGTGTGTTCTTCGTGCAGGTTGTCGACGCTGCCCTCCTGGCTGAGCCTCTCCTGCCTGGCCACAAGTACTACGACCCTGCCCAGCCCTGCCGCATGAGCTGGTCGCGCAACTGCCGCCTGTTCTATGGCGAGACTGAGCGCGGTGCCTACCTGCCTGTTAAGCAGATCTCAGCCGCCATCTTCAAGGGCCTCGGCTTTGAGGGCTGGGTCAGCCTGGAGCTGTTTAACAAGCGCATGTCGGAGACTGACAAGGGTGTTCCCGAGGAGCTGGCTAGACGTGGCGCCGAGTCTTGGGACCGTCTCGTTGCTGACATGGACCTGACTGTGGCCAGCAAGCCCGCCAAGGCCGTTGTCCCTGCCACCATGGCCACCGCCACCCCCATTATGCCCGCTATTGCTGCTGCTCCCGTTGTCTCTACTATCGCTGCCGCCAAGCCCGTGCGTCTCCTCCCTCGTGCTCAGAAGAACCAGGCTGCTCATGTGGTGGATGGAAGTCTCCTGCGCAAGGCTCTGCCAGCAAGCGTATACGTACTGGCTTCATCCATGTGCCTATATTTAGGTCTGATTCTTGTGTAAGTAGTTTTAGACGGTTTGGTTGTTAGTTGGGGGCGAGTTTGAAGTGGTTAGCTGTGGTTCTTCTTTCTATTGTCGGTTGGAACATTGGTTCACGTTATTTTTCCACATGTTATTATTCACGCTAGTCTTCATGTTACTTTTGACGCCTTTTCTTTTATCTTTTTCTTTCCTTCATATCTATTTTCCCCTTCATTTATTTCTTTTTCCTATGTTATCTTATAGCAGGCATTTATTCCAAGTTTTGTTTTATTTTAAATCCTTGCTCTTGTTCTTCTCTCTCTTGCTTTGGTTGCATTATTTTTATATACTCCTCACATTAAGTCCCTTTTTCTTTTCTCTTTTCTTCTATTTTCTTGCGGCGCAGTTTATTTCTTTTTCTCCCACTTCTATATATGTTCAGGCTTCTAATAATTGGTGTCTCCTACAGTAAGCAATTTTTACTATCTTTCGAGTATGCCCGACCGCTGTATATTCCCGCTTGACCTTCTCTCGCCGCCCTGCCCAACATGCACATATATATATATATATATATATGCGTACACGCATACGCATGCACACATTCGCATGCCACTACATATGAACAGCCAGGCTTGTTCAAGGCTGACACTTGAGCCCTGTACATTGAGGCTTAGGGGGGTGGGAGAAGAGGATGCTAGCTAGGAGACAAAGAAACCATGATGAACAGGAGGTGAAGAAGGGGGGTGATGCGTCCTTATATACTGCCTGTCCTATTAAGGTTATGTTACCTAGTTGGCTAGAATTTTAATGTTAATTGTGATTATCAGTTATTCTCGTAGATTTGAAAACACTCCGATCTCAAACTCTACTGGTGTTGCATAGCATCCTTGGCCCGTATCAAACGAAAAGGAGCTATAATAACATGTAAGGCAGAAAAAGGAGGATGGGGAAGGGGGTGTTTCTGACACCCTGCCTCTCGCAACCTTGGCGGCGGGTTTGGCGTTTCTGATATTACAGCCTGCTTTTTATTAAGGTGGTGTATTGCGCTGTAACTGTGCTGCAGCGCACCATTAATGCGCTACACTAGCACTGCATTCTGACCAACTCATATGTGTAGCCCCCCGCTAATTACCCTCCTCTCAATCTGCCTGTACTGCAGTGTGTGGTTACTTGCCGCGCTTGCTTATTGTAGCTGCCCCTTACCCTTCTTATCTACCCCATGTCGAAACTCCGGCACTTCTAGTCCAACTTCTCCCTGTTTCGCCTAGCCGAGCTCTGTAGTTCGATATCCTTGGTTTATTATTATCTATCTACCCAGGCTTCGTGCGTATCCTATAGTTCTGCCCTTTGCCTTCTGCGCCTAGCTCGCCAAGACTTACAGGCTGCCCCTAACTTGTTACAGATGTCGGGAACCCCCTCAACCTCGCAGATTGTAGCAAGAAAAAACCTAGGCCATTCGTCACCTCGACCCTGTCTTCATATGCTTCGTGGCAAATTCAATGGCTGCCGTGTATCCAAAGGTGCCTAGACCGCAAATCACTGCAGTGGCCTTGTCTGATAAATAGCTCTTGCGTCGAAACTCATCGCGCGCGTGAACATTAGACACGTGCACTTCGATAAAAGGGATATCCACGCTGAGAAGAGCATCGCGGATGGCGATGCTTGTGTGGGTATAGGCCCCGGCGTTGATCACTATGGCATCGATAGTACCACGTGCTTCTTGGATGCGGTCCACGATTGCACCCTCATGGTTAGACTGAAAGGCGTCAACTTTGACCCCCAATGCAGAGGCCTGGGTCTTAGCGTTGGCTTCGACGTCACTTAGGGTTGTTGAGCCGTAGATGTGAGGCTCGCGCGTGCCCAAAAGGTTGAGGTTGGGGCCGTTGATGAGCAAGATGTTTGATGCGGGCATTGTGGAGGAGAGAAAGGATGCAAAGAAAAATGAAAAAAAGAGTAAAAAAAGAGTAAAAAAATAGTAAAAAATAAAAAACAATAGAAGGGTGTGGGAACCGGGGGAGATGGGCTGAGACCTTGCTTGCGCCTGATTGTTATCAAGTGATCGATCGTAGCTCTGCTACTTGGGAAGATTTGAGTCGAGGTTTGGAACAGATGATCGTCTGCGAGGAGCTTGGATGCCTTGGCCAATATATATAAAGATGCAAACACACTCAAGCGAGTGTAGAATCTGCAATTTTCTACGCGCGATGATCAGTAGGCGATCTATAGTCCATGGATGAAAGTACAAGCAGCCCTCAGGCAAGCTAGGATGCTATTAAGCAGCCAAGTTGGTGGCTTGAGGCCCTATGGAAATATCTTGTAGCGGGAAGGAGCCGACATGGATAAGTTTTATTCCCAGGCCTTTTTCTTTCTCTTCCTCTGTCTTGCCGCTAGGTCTTTTTATCCTTTCTTCGTGTGCTTATGTTGACCAAGGCTAAATTCGCATGGAATGCCAAATGCTATCTTGGCCGTTGCTGGCTATTGGCCATGTATTGCACAATCCAGTTGCATCAAACACTAGAACTCTGTTTGTTACTCGGTACGACTTGTGATACAGACTTGCTACACGTGTGATGCGATGGCAGCAAATGCACATGTGTATAGTATAGTATAGCGCTACTACATGACGTAGAATTATCATCCCTCCTTCCCCTGCCCACCCCCAACTGACTGAGTTCGCCCAGCCTTGGGTTTGGACTAGGGGGCTTGGGTTTGTCCGTCAAGCTGGCGACCGGAGTTGCGGGAAGATGGAGGAGAGGAGGCCAATGCTTTGCTCAGATGGCAAAGAAACAGTGTAGGGAAAACACTGGTGTGTAAAGCGCAAGGTGCAAGGCGCAGGGTAAGAGACGAGAAACACCATGGCTCTGTCGGTTTCAAAGCATCTCTTCTTTGGCGTTGCATTCTTGGTTCTTGGTTCTCGTCTCTTTCATCTTATTTACTGTTTGCCCTCCCTGGGCATATTATGATTAAACAATAGCAAAACACGGGTGTGCGGCCGATGTTGCCCCGCGCGTGAGCCAGGATAGGGACGGCGTCTGGCTGGAGTAGTTGCTGTCTGTTGGGCGGGTAAAGCGAGGCTGTTGCTGATGCTATTGCTGATGCTATTGCTGATGCTATTGCTGATGCTGCTCCTGCTGCTATGTCCGCTCCTGCCCTGCTTGCTGTTGCTGATTGCAGTTCTGTTTCGAAGGGCTGCTACGACTACTACCGCAGATACCCAAGTAGACGGCGACTTTGAACAGGAAACTGCTGTTTGAAGACAGAAAGATCCCCATTCGCTCCTCTCCTTCCCCTCTCATTCTTTCCTATTGGAATGCAGCCAGCAACAAATAACAGGACCGAAGGCCGATGTCCCCCCGCCCATGCAACATACTCAAAACTCAGAGAGGAAAGAGAAGAAAGAGGTCGGAGATTGAGTGCCGAAATAAATGGGCATTTTTCCTAAAAAAAGCATGAGCTTCTCTTCTCTGTACCTTCCATGTGGGAGACAACTTCGCCGACAAGGAAGGAGCCTGTGAGGGGGCGGTTTCTTCTTTTTTATTTTCTATTTTTTTTCGTTCCCAAGGCTTTGCCTTACGGCCAAACTACAGCGACGGCGAACTTGCCTTCCTCTGCCTTCTACCATGCATCTGAATTTATATATATTTTCGATGGATAGCTAGTAGTACTTAGCACTTGCCTTTGTTTCCAACCCATACAAACCACACCAGCCGCTTTGTGCTTTCCTTGCGCCACAGTATCTTCTACGTCCCTCGCATATCTATATCACTGCGTCCCGCTTCCCTTTTTGATCTTCCTTCTTCCATTAACCTCAACCCAAACTCAGTAGTCTATTTTTTGTCCTTTCTCTCCCTTTTGCCCTCTTTGCCCTCTTTGCCCTTTTTTATTCTTTTGCCTTTAGACACTCTTTGATCCTCGTCGCTCTGGAGCACGACCGCTATTCGCAACCTACAAGTTCTACCTAGTATTTTCATTCCTTTATTCCTTTATTTCTCTATTTCTCTTTTTCCTTTCCCTCTCATCTTGTTCCTATTTTCACATATCCTTGGTACCTAGTTTCTTCTCTTTGTTGTACCGCGCCTCCACACACCATGGAGACTATTACAGATGCTCAACTTTATGAAATTTACGAGTTTGCTGTGCAGCTCGGCAAAGATGCTGGCGCAAAGCTAATGACGTTTGCCTCGGCGCGATTTACGGGCCCCAAGGGTGGCGATCATGCTATTGAGGAGAAGGAGAGCTCAGTCGACATTGTGACGAAGGCCGACCGTGACATGGAGAATTACATTTACAGTGCTATTCGCGAGAGATATCCCACCCACAAGTAAGTGCAAATTCGTCTGCTGGATCTTTACACAACATGAAGCCCTAACAAGTACTGCCTCGCTCTCGGCGTCTAGGTTCCTCGGTGAAGAGACATACTCTGCTGGTGCTTCGCGCGACTACCTCATCGACGATGCGCCAACCTGGATCATCGACCCTATCGACGGCACGGTCAACTTCACGCACTTGTTCCCTATGTTCTGCCTCTCCATCGGGTTTGCTATTGGCGGCAAGCCGGTGATTGGCGTTATCAATGCTCCCTTCATGTCCCAGATGTTCTCTTCCTGCAAAGGCCACGGCGCCTGGTTCAATGAGACCCAACAACTGCCGCTTATGCGCAACCCAATTCCTCCGATGCCGGCTGCTGCGCCTAAAGGCTGCATCTTCTCCTGCGAGTGGGGCAAGGATCGCAAGTATCGCGACGACGGCAACATGAAGGCCAAAGTCGACAGCTTCATAAACATGGCTGCCGAGCTGGGCAGCCGTGACGGGAAGGGTGGCATGGTGCATGGCATCCGAAGCCTCGGGAGCGCAACGTTGGACTTGGCGTACACAGCCATGGGTTCATTTGATATTTGGTGGGAGGGTGGCTGCTGGGAATGGTAAGCAAAAGAGAGAGAGAGAAAAACCGCTCTCAGATCCGTGCTCTGAAATGCGCACGGCCCTCGTTAAGGTGTTCATCCAGATTACTGACTTTTTCTTGTGACAGGGACGTTGCTGCTGGAATTGCAATTCTTCAGGAAGCCGGTGGCTTAATCACCACTGCTAACCCCCCTGCAACAGGCGACCTTGATGCGGCGGCGATTGTAGAGGCTAAACTAGGCTCTAGATTATATCTAGCTATCAGGTAAGCCAATGTGATAGATAGGGCTCTATCAAAACAAAAAGTAAAAAAAAAAAAAGAAAAGCCGCTAACCGAAATCAACATTAGGCCTGCTGGGCCGTCTGAGACCGAGTCTGGACGGCAGAGCCAGGAGAGAGTAGTCCGGGAAGTTTGGAAGAGAGTGCACACGCTGGACTACTCGCGCCCTGGCTTGTAAATCGGTCTACAAATAGGATGTGAGTGAGTGGATTCATGTGTACAGCATAGGCATGTGACAATTGCTCTGCCTCATACTCTGAGAGTTTTCTCTCGGCTGTTGTTCTTTTTTTTTTCTCTGGTTGGGAGTGTCTTAGTATACATTATGCAGCGTTGCTATTTCTTTTAAGCTTATTATCTCTTTATTTCTCTGTACCCCTCTTGTTTTCCTTCTCCATCTGCCGTGTTACAGCGATCCAAATTCCCCTCGCATGTCGGTGAAATCCGAGCCAGGTGCAAAGCCTAGGTTTGCCATAAACTGCGCGTCTGAATCCATGCCGTCTGTGCAGTCAATGGATGCTAACTCGTTTAGAATCGCATCATGATCAATCATAACATCGTTTAGTCCTTGATTTTGGCCTTGGCTCTGGCCTTGGAACATGAGGTACTGGGGCACGTGGGAAACCATGGGGCTCATCAAGTTCCCGGGGAACCCGTTACTATTGGTTGCGTGGCTTCTTCCACTGGCACTGCTATTGCCATTGCTGCCGCCATTGACGCTGTCTAGATCTTTGCTACCGCCGCTGCCGCTTCTGTTTGCAACGGCACTTCCAGCACTTATACTCCCACGGCTGTTAGCAGTAGCGACGGCACCGAGTGTGAACGAGGCAGTTCGCGTGCGCATGCTGTTGCTGGCAGACGGTGTGCCATGAATGTGGGTTGACATGAAGCCAGGCGCGGAGGCTGAGTGCTGGTGCTGGCTTTGATAGAGATCGGGGGGTGTCATGAGGGAATGGTATTGCGGGCGAGTAGCCCTTTGCTGCTGCTGCTGCTGCTGCTGCTGCTGCTGTTGCAAGTGGGTTTGAGGATGGCGCTCTGATGAAACACCGCTGTTGAATACTATTGCTTCTGTGTCAATACTTAGACTCATTGGTGTCTTGGCTAGGGTTGGTGTTGTTTCTACGGCTTCTTCAATATTTGGTGCCGGGGATGATGCGTCTGCATGAGCCTGCCATGGGCGCTTGAGCTTTGCAATCAAGGCCTCCCAGTGTTCCTTATCCTCGCCAGTGAGGCCCTTAGCTCGCCGGCCAGCCATGCTCATGTATGTGATGAGAATTGGCGCAGAGCCAGGTCCAAGACGTAGCCAGGCATTTTCAACAGATTCCATGAGCGTCCAGAGAAGCGACAGACGAGAATCGGGCATTAGAGCTAGAGTAATACTAAGAAAAGACGTTTGCAGAAGAAAAGCCGTGGGCAGGAACGGCGTTGCAGCACTAAGGATCGAGTTGCAAAAAGAAAACCGGGAGTCAAGGGCGCTAGCGAGGCCTGCAGCTTGTCCAGGAGCAGTAGAAGGAGCCATGTTGATGCCGACGTTGCTTAGACCGGCTATGCTTGCGGTGCTACTGCGCCTGAAATTTGATTGCGACTGGCTGAGAATTTGAAAGAAGCGACAGAGCTGGTTCAGTGAGCTTAAAGACTGTACAGACATTGGTGGAGATGGGTTTGCCGAAATATTAGTGGTCGAGGGTGTATCTGGGGTTGTCGAAAACTCGGGGATAGGCTCCCACATGTCCCATTCGTCCGTGCCATCTTCTGGCAGCGGGTAAACGTTTTCCAGGCAGTCTGGAGTCATGTGTGGCGGCTGGCCAAGGCGGAGGGAAACGAGAGTATCGAGAATGAAACAAGCCATCGTTGTTTTGACTTTGCGTAAAATGGTTAATGAAGTCGAGAGATGGTTTGGCTGTGCCGGTGGCTTGTCAAGACCATGAAGTCGCAGCACGATACGGACTGCTATGCCAACCAAGAGGGAAGCAATGCTGGCATTATCTCGGCCAAAACTGACGAGAGAAAGCAGGAGAAGGCCGTTGGCATTTCGCAGACATTGTTCCTCCTCGTCTTCATCTTGGCCGAGTTCTTTTTGTGAGTCTTCAGAATCAAGTTGGTGGTGGTGAACTTTTGGATTTCTCTGGAAAGCATCGCCCTCTCCAATGGCTGGAAGAAGGCTGAGGGCAGTGGCATATATTTCACTAGCTTTTGTGCTATTTTTGGCGGCCGGGTCTTGAAAACATGCTACTGCTAGGGCACACCATAGTTCTAGGTCTTTGACGCTGGTGGGTTGGCCGGCGTACGTAGAGCCTAAATCGAGAATACGGGGTTTGTCGACGATGGGAAGCCAACAATGGGTATACGAGAAAAATATGTGGAGCAAGCGTGGTGCGTCTGCGGGCACGTGATATCGCCGAGCGGCATCAGCATGTGGCTTTGCCGATGATGGGTCGTTGGTGGATTGATTGGCTGATTCGGAGCCGGCCGCTACAGGGTCTTGTTCGGTGCCTGACTCGGATTCTTCTTCGCCATCGGGACGGGGGGCTGCCGTGCCTTCTTTCCCGGATAAAAGACGATCTATTTCGCGATGCGTTCGGGATTTCTGCCATTTTTTGTGAAGCTTGTTACCAGCCTCGTTGCCTCTGCCCTGGGCCAGCAAGGTCTGGCGGCCGACATCCTGGGCGAGAAGGTCGTTGAGAGCGGCTTCAGAGCCTGGGAACTGGTCGAAGACCCAAACTAGAGCGGACTCAAGGGTGCGGATGAGGCCTGTTTGCACGCCTCGCTTTTTAGGGGCAACGTTGTACGTGCACTGGCGGTTAAGGAAGACACAGGAAAAGCACTTGGGCTGGACGCCGTCACACTTTTCACGGGCACTATTGGGGAGGGAGAGGAGTCAGATAAAGGCAAAGGAATCGACACAAAAGAGAAGAGGGCTCACCTTCGACATTGGTCGCAAGCTCTGGAGACACGCTGTCTCTTGGCTGGAACTGTTGCCGACGTAGCGGCTGGATGGGTGGAAGTGGAGGCGCTGACGGAGGAGGGAGTGGGATCCGGAAGATCTTGGGATTTCCGTTTAGATGCCATGGCGGGAAAGAGGAGGGAGAACGGGAAGCGGAAAGTGCGGGAAGTGGGAAGCGGGAGGAGATCGGAAAGGAGGAAGAGAAGATGAGGAAAAGGGAAGAGATGGGGGGGGAGCGGCGGTAGGGGGACTACGTTGGGAAAAGAGCAGGAAGATTGCAAAAAGGAAAGCCTTGCCTTGCTATCGTGGTGGATGGAGGAGAATTAGCGGCAAAGGGGGGGTGTCAGCATCGGGATGTAGCTGCGTGTATGTTGGCTTGGGACTGCAGCTTGTTCTGTGCTGAGGAGATGACGACTGCGCTTCTACCAAGTTGGGAGGAGAGGGTGCCAGGCGGCCACGGTAACAAGAGCCGAGGACAAGATAGGACAGGAGGAGCCGAGTGTAGGCGGACTGGGTGCGGAATTGATTGGTTGCTATAACACGTTGCATCAAAATACGACAATGATACAACGCCGGTGTATGTACGTGTAGGTGCAGGTGCAGGTGCAGGTGCAGGCGCAGGCGCAGGCAGATACAAGATTCTCGGGGAGGGAACTTAGAAGGCGGCGATGGGGTTTGTTGCGTTGCGTTGCCTTGTTTCTTTTCTTTTTTTTTCGGTTTTTTTTTCCATGGAGTTTCCTCTATTCCTAGTTCAACTTATTGGCAGCACACCCCCTTGCTCGATTCCTTTGTGTGCTTGCTTCCAAGTAGGAACGTCATGCGGGGAAAGCGTCCCCCCCATCTTTCATTTTCCTGCTAAGCCCAGAAGGAAACGAGCCCGAGCCTGTAGGAGGAAGTGGTTTCTATAATGCAAAGCGCGGATAGAGCGGGACAAGGGCGAAGTTAAGCCGGGAGAGGAGAGCAACAGAGCACGAGGAGGGACTAGGAGGTGGGAAAAGTCCGGGGAAAGAAAGCTCTGATAGTTGGGCTGGGAGTTGGAGAAGCCAAACATACAGGCAGGTCGAGGCTGTAGATGCTGCGTGATGGGGCTGACTTCAATTTTTTTCCCCCTCTTTCCTCTTTCCTCTTTTGTCCAGTCTGTATTTACTTTCTGCTGTTGCCTTGTCCGGCGACAGCCATTGGGCCCTGCTTCCATTCCCGCGCCCTTGTGTGATGCGATCGCAACCTGGTGTTTGTGATACTTGGCTTTTGCTGCCTTCTCTCGTCTCTCGTCATCTTGCTGCTAACCTGCTAGCTGTCACTTGGGACTTAGGCCCTCCCTCTGGCGAGGGTTTGCTTGTTGTCTCTTTGTCCCTGCGTCTTTTGTTCTTCCCTCGCCTCTTCGGAAAAAGATTTTGCCGATGCACTGATGGTCCCGGCGCGAGAATGTTTTGCAACTGCCCAGTAAGTGCAATGGGGAAAGTGCACTACAGGATGCATTTTATTCTGTTATTTTTTCGTTAATTAATTTTGCTTCTTGTTTTTTTCTGGCTAACTTTTTTCCTGAAAGTCCAAAGCTTTTTTTTTCTTTTTTTGACAAGTATCAAGGCAAAAATCGAAAAGAAAATAACCAAGGCACTAATAGACAGAAAACCAGGCCAAAAGCCCAAGTTTCCAGAGATAGACGTGATGTTTTCTGCTTTTTATTCGTTCTTTCTTGCCTTCTCGTCCTTCTTTTATCACTTCAAGTTCGGCAAATAGGAAAAAAAAAAAAAAAAACTTGGACCTCCCTTGCCCTTTTGACTCTCCAAAATCTCTCGCTCCCTTCTCGTCTGGTCAGCAACTGACGCCCCCCTCCCCTGTTTGGGCTTCTGGCTTCTGCTGCTAGGCCCTAGAACTAGGCCTCTTCAGTGGACAAACTCCCCAACTCCAACTTGTCCGCTTCCTCATGCTTTTCGCCTGACCAACTCCTCTCACTGTCCATCAGTTACTCTCTTCCTCTTGCCTGCTCTCTGACTTTGTTTCGGATCAGCCCTCATCGCCGCCTAATTCTCCCTCTTCTTTTGTCCCTTTTTCTCCCCCTTTCTCTCCTTCTCTTCTGCTCCTCGTTCGTCCATCTTCGCTTCTGCAAACCCGCATCCCATTTAGCAGACAATGGCTTCTGCTGGGGTCAAACGCCCATACTCGTCCGTGGAGATTGACTGCAGTGATCCAGCCCCAGCTCTAGCCTCGGCCTCTTCTTCGATCAATTCTAGCGCCAATGGTCCCGGTGTCTGCAGCAGCGCCTCGGCTCCCTTGGGCAACCACTCTAAGGCTGCGCGGCTGAGCGCCTACAGCATTGACGGCATCGTCAACGGACCCATGAACTCGGCCATGGCAGCCAATCACCGCTACCAGCCCTGCACCACTACCTCTGCCGCTGCCTCTCCTACCGCTGCTATCGCTCTGCCAAACAGCGTTGGTAGTAATAGCAGCAGCAGTAGCAGTAGTAACGGCAGCTCGTACACCAACGCTGCTATTGCTAGTGCCAACACCAATACCAACAACACCTCTAGAATGCCATCACCAACCACTGCCCCGCTCCACTACTCCTATCCGCCTAGCCACAGCCATAGTCACGGCCACTCCAAAATCAGCGGCCATTCAACACCCTCCGGCCTTTACAGCCGGTCTAGAGACCCCACTCCTACTCCTATGATCCCCTCATCGACCATGGCCTACCAAAGCCCTCACTCTCACCCCCACTCCCACTCCCACTCCCACTCCCACTCCCTCCCCCCAACCGCTCGAGGCTCCCTTTCCGGCCCCAGCCAGGGCCACGACTCGGATCACAGAGAACCCGTCTTCGCCTCCCTTGCCTCGATCGTGCTAGTTGGCATCCGGGGTTCCGGCAAATCTACCCTCGCCATTATCGCCTCCACTGCCATGAAGCGGCGTGTTATTGACTGCGAAAAGACCTTCCAGCAGGCTATGCGGATATCCAGCGCCGCTTATATGAAAGCCCACAGTGCGACAGAGTGTCATCGCGTGCAGGCCGCCATCCTGCGTGATGTTCTGCGCGAAAACTCTCAGCGCTGCATCATCGTGTGCTCGTGGATTGATCGCTCTATTCTCAGCCTGCTCCGCGACTTTTCCCGTTCCAACCCTGTTATCCAAATTTTGCGTGACCCCCAGGCCATCCAGGAGCATCTCAAGATTGAGACCATTGAAAAGACCCGTAATATCGTCAATGCTAGCACTGCCATCTTCCGCGCCTGCAGCAACCTGGAGTTTTTCAACATCTCTGAGCGCATACGAGACGTTGCGTCTCAGAATCTCTCCCAGGCTTCAGACCCTCCCGACGACACATGCGAGAGGCGTCCAGCCCCGTACCTGGCCCTAAAACGCGCGGAAAGACATTTCCTCAAGTTCCTGTCGCTTGTCATGCCCAATGGTTCCATCCCCTTCATTGAGTCGGCTTTCCCCCTAGCCTCAATCCCAACCGAGGACCGCCGCTTCACCTATGCGACCTCTGTTCGTCTCACGTCTCTGATACAGCAGCGTGACTGCGAGATTGACATTGAAGAGCTGGAAACCGGCGCCGATGCTATTGAAATTATCGTCGACGATATCGATGTGCTCTGCGGTGGCTCTCGTTCTCGTCCACCGCCTGTGGGCACTCTGCTAGACCCCGAACGTGCTACTAATATATCCAAAGTAATTGGGAACATTCGTCGAGACACTGTGATTCCCATCATCTACCATGTGCTGCTCCCCACGCCAAACATTGCTAGTGACACCGCCGCCTTCCATGCCCTTTATAAAGAGTATCTGCTTCATGGCCTGCGACTCGCTTGCGAGTACATCACTATTGACCTGCGTCTTTCGGCCTATGAAATCGATCACATCACTACCCAGACTCAAAACTCAAAGCTTATCGGCCACTTTGCCTGCCCGCCATCTGCTCCACCCTCCCAGGCTACCACCTGGCTAGACCCCATGTGGATGGCTCATTATCATCGTGCTCGGCTTCAAGGCTGCGACTTGGTCCGCTTTGTCAAGCCGGTAGCCACCATCAAGGACAACTTTGACATCAACCAGCTAAAGTCCAAGGTTGAGGCACTAGATGGGCCCAAAGTGCCATTGATAGCTTTTAATTCGGGCAATCGCGGGCGCCATTCTGCCGTTATGAACCACGTGCTCACCAGCGTTGCTACCCAACCAACTGTCGGCTTTGTGCCCGACACTCCTCACCCGCCAAGCCCCAGAATCACTGCTCAACAAGCCACCCAGGCCCTCTATGCATCCTTTCTGTTTGATCCCATGAAGCTCTATGTCTTTGGTGCCAGGGTTGACTATTCTTTATCTCCTGCTATCCACAACGGTGCTCTAGCCGCCCTTGGGATACCCCATCACTACCGCCCACACTCAACTCAGAATCTGCGCGGACTCAAGGAGCTCATCGACGATCCGTATTTTGCCGGCGCATCTATCGGTCTACCCTTCAAAGTCGAAATCATTGCGCTTACCCACTCTCTCAGTCGTCATGCCCGTGCTATCGGTGCGGTTAACACCCTCATCCCTGTGCGTCGCCTCAATCCTGACGGCTCCATCCCTGAAGACGAGACTCTCTTCAACTGTCGCAATCGCGCTGGCCCTGTGCGCGCCCTTTATGGCGACAATACTGACTGGGTCGGCATTCGTGCTTGCCTCCGCCGTGGCCTATCGCCTGCCAATGCTGTGCGGCCTACAAGCTGTGGTCTTGTAATTGGTGCAGGTGGCATGGCGCGCGCTGCTGTTTACGCTATGCTGCAATTGGGCGTGACCAACATCGTCATCTATAACCGCACAATTTCCAATGCCGAAAAACTAGTTGCCCATTTCACGCAGTTGCTTCAACGCAAAGACTTGCCGCTCCTTAGCCCTACGACTACGCTCGATGGACCTGAGATGCAGGCTCGCTTCCACGTCATCCACTCGATTGCTGACCCATGGCCCGCTAATTTCCGCTGTCCCACCATGATCGTTGTTTGCATTCCTATACATAGCATTGGTGACGTGCCAGCACCACATTTTCTTGCGCCTTCTTCATGGCTAGAAAGCCCTACTGGCGGCGTACTGATCGACCTGGGCTACAAGACTCTGGACACTCCCATCATCAATCAGGCCCGAGCCCTGGCTCACCGCGGCTGGGTCGCTATGGACGGCCTAGACTTGCTGCCCGAACAAGGCTTTGCGCAGTTTGAGCTGTTTACGGGCCGTCGAGCACCCCGACGTTTGATGCGTAGATACTGCTTGCAGGCCTATACAGATGAGCAGGGTCGGTCGAATTTAGCACATCTACAACCACGGTTGAATAACATTATGGAACAAGAGCCATAAAGCTGCCTTGTTTTGCTGGTTTACGTTAGATCTTGTGTTCCAATAGCGCTTTATGATAGGTAAATAATTATGACCATGTTATGACTTGTTACGTATAGTATACTCAGGCCTTGACCCAAAAGCATGAAAGTGAGCAAGTGGCACAAAAGATAATCAATAGGAACGCAAAAGAGAGAAGAGTTATTTGAGAAGAAAAAAAAAGTAGAAAACAAAGGCAACACCAGTTCCTATACCATACGGATATCATTCAGTATGCACAGCAATGACTAGCTCTAATTCGGACTCCCCATTCCAAGACAACCAGAACTAAGACTTGGGTAATGGCCGAGCAGCCTCTGGTCTCTCTGCACTTTCCATAGTGCACTGCCACAGCAGCCTCCTCTGGTCATCTAGGTTGCCTGTGATCGAGTGCCACACACCTTTGTTATGGAACACGACCAAGTCGCCCTCTTCCCATGCATGTGCATAGATATACTGAGGCCTTACAGTCTTTTTCATCAACGAGCGGATTTTTTCCCGCACAAGTCGGATGTCAGTGATCTCTGTGACAATCCCAGTAGCTGGGTCCGTTGTACGGAGTGCATATACACAACAGCCGACAATTTGCAACAATGGTCTGTCGGGGCATAGCGGATGCTTCCACACCATGGGATGGACCTGTGAGTCAGACCATGTCCATTCGGGAAGTTCAGAGAGTGGCCGTTCCTGGCCAGCACTATCAATGGTAAGGCCATCCGATGTGGCCCGGCAATCCCGGATCCATTCGTATGCTCGTGGGGCATATTGAACTGTGGTGTTGAGGGCCCATTCTTGTTCAGAGGGGGACAGGTTGTCGAATGCACGGGAGCCAGAGATAACTAGGTTGGGTTAATAAGACTTGGGAGATACGATGGATGCAAGTAGGAAACAATGGGATGAGTGGTTAACTTACAGGCTGTAGCGCCAGGGGCCAACGACAGTTCATCGCCTTCGTCGAATACGACGCGTTGGTTTAGCCCCTTGGGTATCACAAGCCCATGTATCAATGTTACACGGCCTGGTAACCGACGATGTAACGGCATATCCATGTGCCAACGGTAGAACCGGGTTTGGCCAGCCGCAACCTCCTCATCCGAGAGGGGTTTAGAGTGGAACTCTTTCTGGTTCTGCCATGCGATTGACAGGCGTTAGTCTTTGTTTTATGCCCGAGAACTCCATACCACAATAGCCTACTCACCACGTGACGCAGATTTAACTCTGGAATACTTTCGTAGTTCTCGAAGCGCCCGCTACCAAGGATGCTAACCATGGGGGCACGCGGAATTCGATTTCCGCCGTTCCGAGACAGAATGTTGTCCTTGTCGGTGACCATTTTTTCGCCCGCTGAATGTGTATCTTTGACCTTGTCATCCCACACGCCAGCCAGCTCGGGCAGCACCGACGGGTGGATGCCTTTTTGGTTCTTAAAAACAAGCACGGAATGCTCCCACAAAGCAGTTTGTAGGAGCTTCTTATCGGAGACATCCAGAGCCGCTGGCGTTATTAGCTGTGACGGGTTGCTGGAGTCGGCCGCGCCTCGGAAGTATACCTCGGCCCCGATGCGGGAGTCTTTTTGGAGGGAAGCCGGTAGCGGGCGGACCTCCAGATTGGTAGAACGGGGGTATATCGCTGCAGGCATTTCATATAACAGCTCGACTAATTCAGAGTTACAAGAAAGGGTGGCACGAGCAAAGGAAAAAGAGTAAAAAAGATGGAAGATGGAATCATTGAAAAGGAGAGGAAGCTACGAAATATACTTTTTTTAAAAAAAAAGAAAATGAAAAAAAAAAAAAAAACGAATCTGCCGGTGATAAACTTGGAAGGAGCTTCTTCCAGATGAGACGAATACCCCCGTACCTTCCCAAAGGAGAGAAATGTGGACTCCTATCACGGCTTTTGAAAGACTCGCACGAGAATTGGGAACATCATACGAGTCTGGATAAGTCTGGACGTCTAGTTGCTCGGCAGGAGGGGATTTAACCTTCTTTTACGCAGGTTTTTACTTTGTTTCCTGGTGCGAAGAGATCAGTGCAAAAAGAAAGAGAAGACAGACAGAGGCTGTGTGAAGGGAAAAAGACCGTTTGCTGGTTGTGCTGATTGTGTCGGGTGGGTTGTCTTGGCTTTAAACTTGCTGACATGCACGGGATCTGGGGGTGGACGGGGACCGGGGGGGGGGGGGGTCCAGTAAAGTGTAGGGAGGGTCGGTTAGAGAGGTTCAGAGAGAGTATTGATTGAGAGTTGGGAGTTGTGCAAACTATAAGTACTACGAGAATGAGAGTGACGGTAAGAAAAAAGATACAGAGCGCTGCTAGAAGGGACTACCAGGCTAAAGACAAAAACTATCTGCGAAACACGGCTTATTGTATTCATGCTGGCGAGTCGACTCGATATCATCATGCCCCTCCTATATTGCGTTGCAGATGACGCACACACGTAAGAAACATATATATATAGACACGGCGCGCAGACACACATACCACATGCATGCTGGTGTTTCTCGTCAGTGATATTTCTCGTCCGTGCTGCCATTGAGCCGTCTAAGGAAAGTCTTTCTCGGCTACCAATCAATGTCCTAGCTGCCGGTTTTGGCCTTATTTTCCCCAAGCTTTGTACATCTGCCGCTAGGAGAGGGGAGGAAAAAAAGAGTAAGAAACAAAACAAAGGGAAAGGCAAGGGGGAAAATTCGCAAAAGATTACAGAAGCTACACAATTACACAGCTGCACAGCTACAAAACTAGGAAAACAATACAAACAATCGCCAACTAGAAGGAAACTTCCCTGAAAGAAGAAAGGACGAGAAAACAGGAAAAAAAGCAAATCCCGCCCCAGATCAAACCTACCCGGGAATTGGTCATGGACCTTGCGCTTTGCGTGGTCGCCCGGCTTTTATCTGACAAAATCCCCAAACCCGAACTCAGCCAAGATCACCCTGCATTGCAGCCTTCACGTGACCTGAAATCTCGCGTCTAGCGCTCCTAGCCGGGCCAGCGCGCTTAGCCAAGTCACCCCAGTAAGTCTGTATCTGGTATAAGCCAATAGTCCTCACCGCGTACTGTACATGCCTGTTATAAGAATATTCTTCACACACATTGTCCAATAATCCTTCATCCCACCACCAAAATCTAATGCAAAAGCAGCCGGCAAAGAATTCCTTCTGCTGCTACATTCCAGCTTGCTTGCTCTAATGAATCCAGATGGGTCAATAACCCTTGCCCAAACGTACCCCCGCCTGGCTAGTGTGGGCATCCATGCCCATCCATCGTGGATTTCCTCTGCGGCTTCTATACTCGAATAAGACAAAGCTAGAGAGATATGGTAAGCGTGACCCATATCTATATCTCCCACCATGCATGGATGGTGGTCGACTCCCTAGGTCGTGCCTGCAATTTGAGGGCTTGGGTCTTGATTTGTCGGTAGGGTAGCAGTATCCCCATACCCGGGCGATAGTCTCCTTTTTCTAGACCATCTCCTTCAAGACCCTGTACGCCATTTGCCTGGACTGAAAATTCTTTAAAGATGATCCAAAGTCAAAGTCGTTGGTGTATCTTTCTTCCTCCCTCCATTCTCCTCTTTTATCCCATACTACCATCTAGCTAGCCATAGGCTAATTTCGAAACGGCCTTGTCTCCTTAGTTGGATGTCTGTCATGATCGTATCAAAGACTGCTACTCCGCTTTGAGATTTATCCTACCGTTCCATGGATGACCCTGCCTCTTGGTACTCTACGTAAAAAAGTCTTGTACTCTATTCCTCCTCTCCCGTCCCGCTTGTCTTCCTTCTTTCCCATCTATTTTTACATCCGCCCAAGTGTTCGCCTCCTACCGCACTTTCATCTTCGAAGATGTCTTGGCTGCAAAATGCTAAGGCTAAGACCAGAAGCCTAGACGCTTGGAGACTGCCGAAGCAGACCTCCACTCTGGCCCCACCCCATGTCTGGACCAATGCTGATATGGACCCTGTACCGCTCTCTATGCGCACATGGAGCATCTGGACGTGGATGGGCTACTGGTGCAGTGATGCCATCAACATTGGTACTTGGCAGGCTGCCTCGTCAATTATCGCTGTTGGCTTGACGTGGCGTGATGCCATCCCTATTGTCGTCGTTGCAACCACTGTTGTCGCTATTCCGATGGTGCTGAACGGAGCTATGGGCGCACGCCTGCACGTGCCATTCTCTGTTGTCGTGCGCGCCGGCTTTGGCTACTATTTTGCCTACTACTGCATTGTCTCCCGTGCCGTGCTGGCGGCCTTCTGGCTGGGCGTCCAAAGCGTCAGCGGCTCGCAGTGTATTACCATCATGCTAGAGGCCATCTGGCCGTCATACGCCAACATAAAGAACCACCTTCCCGATGATGCCGGGATGACCACCCAGGGCATGATTTCCTACTTTCTGTTCTGGGTTGTACAGATGCCCATGCTGCTGATACCACCGCGCAAACTCAAATGGCTATTCATCACCAAAATGGTTGTGGCGCCCATTGTGGCGCTCGCCACGCTTGGCTGGTGCGTGAACAAAGCAGGAGGCACTGGCAATATCTTTGACCAGAAGGCGTCTGTGAGTGGAAGCACCAAGGCGTATCTGTGGCTGTCATGCATGACTTCAATTACCGGTTCTTGGTCGACTATGGCTTGCAACATTGCCGACTTCTCACGGTATAGTAAGACACGCAATGGCCAGTTCATACAGCTGCCCTTTATCCCCGCCATATTCACCGTGTGTTCCGTAATCGGCATCATCACCACCTCTGCTGGCCACGCCATTTGGGGCGTGTATCTGTGGAACCCGCTGGATATTTTGGCCAAGTGGCTGGAGATGGGCAGTGGCGGGCGTGCGGCTGCGTTCTTTGCTGCTGTGGCCTGGTTCATTGTGCAAGTTGGCTCCAATATCACATCTAATTGCATAAGCGCTGCTAACGACTTGACCGTCCTTTTCCCCAAATGGGTCAACATCCACCGCGGCTGCATCATCACGGCCATTGCCGGAGGCTGGGCATTTGTTCCATGGAAGATTCTGGCCTCAGCCACGTCGTTCTTGGCCTTCATGGGCGGATATGCTGTGTTCCTGGGCCCCATTGCTGGTATAATTGTGTCCGATTATTGGTTGGTTCGCCGCCTGCACGTCGACGTCCCTGCCATGTACAACCCTGACGGCCGCTACCATTATTGGCATGGCATTAACTGGCGTGCCCTTGCGACTGTCATTTGCTGCTCGTCGCCCAATCTTCCTGGTCTAGCCAATGCCATTGACCCTGACTCTGTGCATATCAGTGAAGGAGCATCAAACCTGTACACGTTCAACTACTTGTTTGGATTTACCACATCAGTGTTTTTGTACTGGCTTCTGTCGACAATTTCTCCGCCTACTGAAAGTCTTGTATCTAAGACGATCTTTGGCAACGAAGATTCCCGGCAGGGTATGGAAGGTCTGGATGATGCTTCGAACGAGAAGAGGCAGTTGTCTCTGCTGCCTCAGGAAAAAGGGTCGTGAAATTAGCCTAGTGCACGATTGCTGCTTGATAATAGCGTCGCAATGTTAGCTTCGCCAGGATCAGGTTGGGCGATATTGGACTGTACATAGATTACATATACTACGAACATATATCCATCCAAGCGCCTACTCAAGGGCATTGTTGTCGCCTGCGGCAATATCAGTCAGTCGTATAGAGAGGGAAAAAAAGAAAAAAAAAAACTGTTGGGAAAAACTGCACAAAAGTTGACCAGGGTATACTTTTGACATATGATTAGGGTATTGGACTAGGGTCTGGAGATTACATGGACCAGCGTGCTACGTTCCCCGCTGCTGTGATAAGACGGTGCATTTATTGGATGTTGCGGAAATAAACGCAAATTGTTAATACTTTTATTCTCAACAAATTTACGGTGCTTTTTGACATGTGAAAGGAAAGCAGACGACCCGCTGTTTGGGTAAGAAGGCCTGAACGGATTTGACAAGTCGAGAGGAGTAAAAAAAGCTAGAAGCCTGCATGTTATCGATTACCAGTGCGCGTAAGACCACGCTTTGCTTAGGCCTTGAAGATTTTATTATATTCATCCCAAGGCCAGATCTTCGTAGCAAACAGATCGCTAGGGACCGCGTGGTATTTTTCGCGTGGCTCTCCTTGGCTCTTACCTGCCTTAGTATACATGACAATGACGTCTGGCAGATGACTAGCTCCCCAAGTCTATGTTCTTATTCTTCCCTGGACCTGGCGATATCTAGAGCGACGCTGTAGTCCCCGTGGCTCATGAACAGGGTTTTGCATGCTGACACCAGGGATCTCTGTTGTGGCCTCGAAAAAAAAAGATCTTTTGCAAGACGTATCGGGCGGACATGCGTGACAAGCAAATGCGCACAAGCGAAGCAGCACAGTTCTGGCTTGATAAACAAAGAAAGCATGTGAAAATAGCCCACGCATAAAATGAAGTCTGACCCAGGCAGGTCAGGAAGCCTTTTCCTCTTTAGCGAGCTATGCACAGACCATGTTAGGAGTTTCGTTTCTCCCCAACAAACTTTCGGCCATCACATGTCAAAAGTGACGGCGGCGTCGAAAAAAATAGAGAAAGGATGATGCTTTGGAGAGAGCGGAAGGGATCTATAGCTTAGGAGGAAGGAGGAACCAGGCACAAAGTTTGTATCAGGTAGTGGCGCTGATAAGAGACAATGGAGTTTCCATCTATTGCAGACTTCAGCGCTGAGATTCACAGAGAGGGAAGTAGAAATAAGGAGAGCGTCACAGTATTACTAGACTTGTGGGTGCACACGTGTGCGTCCCGCTCAAACATTGGATGTATGCACATGTATGCCACTTTATCTACAGAGGAATGCACGTCATAGGCGGAAAGCAAGTGTTAGGGCAGATAGATGACGATGTCTAGGGGCTGAAGTTGGCGTAGCTTCAGCTCGAGGAAGCTACCTGCGAGGAAAGGGAAGGTATCCGCTCCCCGCTTTTCTTTCTAGCTTCTCAGCCAGCCTTTTGCTTCTTTGGTTAGGGGAGAGCGAACAAATAGCCCATAGGGACGAAGCGGCAAGGCGAGCTAAGTGACAAAAAACACTTACAAAACATAAAATGAAGACACAAAACTAACAACCCCCGAGACTTTGAAGATTTTCAACCGAACATTAAAAGAATATATACACAAAAGCACTGGGCTCGCAACGGCAACTACCTTGCTGGTTATATGTGTGTGCGTAGTCGTACTTTCTAAGTTCAGTCCAGTAAACGCACCTTGATCCGTCATCAAAAATCCACGCTAAAAGGCCTGCCAAAGGCTGCCCATGAATTTCCCTCCTGCTTGTCTTCCCTCACCCACTCTTGTTCTTTTCTCTTCTTTATTTTGGTCGCCAACCCACTCTACCTGACGTTATATTCTTACCCTTTTTTAAGCTCTCTCTCTCCCTCTTTCCTTCATTCTTAATTTTCCAGAGGTAGTTGCCCATTCCGCGAGTTCTTTCCTTTTTCTTTCTTTCTATTTTCGCACGCTCTTTCCTTCTGTGCGCTGGCTTCCACCCTCGACCCCGTTCTTTTGCGCCCTTGCGCCTCCCGGAATTATCTTGCTGATAACACAACAACACTCGCTCGCTTCACCTAACACGTTTGCCATCTTTGAAGCAGGCCATTCCCCCCCCCCCCGTCCTTTACCACACACAGGCTCACACAGACAAATATGATGAACAGTCCTCAGATCGTTCCTCAAGACCTTGGCGCTGGCCTGGTAGGCAATAGCGACTGGAAAAAAGCTAGCCCTGAAGATGGCATGATATCTTCACCGGAAGGGTCTGAGGCCGCTGCCGATCATGCCCTAGAAGACTTGGGCTACAAGCCAGAGCTGACGAGAAATCGCTCAACATGGCAGGTCGCCTTCATGTCGTTTGTGCTAGCGTCTATTCCCTATGGCCTGGCCACTACCATGTTCTATCCGTTGATCAATGGCGGCCCTGTTGACATTATCTGGGGCTGGGTCGCGGTATCTCTAATTATCCTTTGCGTTGCTGCGTCATTGGGAGAAATCACTAGTGTTTATCCCACGGCTGGAGGTAAGAAAGCCCTACTACCCACTCTACCCACTCTACCCACTCATCCAACCTGCCTAACCTGACCCTGACACAACCCAATCCAACCCACCGTGCCATTTTGGTCAATACCCAGGCCAAATCTCTGCATATAATGCTCCTTGCTTGATGTATCGTTACGAGTGCTAACATGCTTGCTTTGTAATAAGGTGTTTACTACCAGTCATTTATGCTTGCCCCGCCCTCTTGGCGTCGTCTTGCTGCATGGACCACTGGATGGCTGTATCTTGTTGGCAACGTGACTATTACTTTGGCTGTCAACTTTGGAACTACGCTGTTTTATGTGGCCTGCATCAATGTCTTCACTGATTCGGAGGGGAATGACATTTTTCCTGCTTCGAAATACCAGACCTTTCTCATCTTCCTGGCTATAACTATTTTCTGTAATCTAGTGTCATCCTTGTGTAACAAATATCTACCTTGGCTTGATGTAAGTATTCCCTCTCTTCATCTTGTGTTTTTAGACTTCTCTAGATGCGCTAGCACAGGGGTTTGGGCTAACAGGCTCTTCTTCTGTTTTTTTAGACTGCCGCCATATACTGGACCTTTGCTGGCGTCATCGCCATTGCCATTTGCGTTCTAGTGCTTGCGAAGGAAGGCCGCCATAGCTCCAAGTATGTCTTTACTCACTTCGAGACGAACTCCGGCTGGGTTCCGGGTTGGTCCTTTTGCGTAGGACTACTTCATGCTGGGTATGCCACTTCGTCTACTGGCATGGTAATTTCCATGTGCGAGGAGGTCCACAACCCTGCTGTGCAGGTGCCTCGTGCTATGGTTACCACAATCTTCTTCAACACTATAGCCGGGTTGCTCTTCTTGATCCCGATGGTTTACGTCCTCCCCGATATCATCACCCTAATAAGCCTCCCCTCGGGCCAGCCCGTCCCCACCATCATTAAGTCTGCTGTTGGTTCTGCTGGTGGCGCATTTGGACTGCTGATTCCCATCATGGTTCTTGCTCTTATCTGCGGCATTGGCTGCACCACTGCTACCTCTCGTTGCGTTTGGGCCTTTGCCCGTGATGGAGCTATCCCTGGCTCTCGCTGGTGGAAGGAAATCAACCACAAGCTGGATGTGCCTCTGAACGCTATGATTCTGTCTATGATTGTTCAGGTCGTTTTAGGTGCCATTTACTTTGGCTCCTCTGCCGCTTTCAACGCGTTCTCTGGCGTTGGCGTCATCTGCCTAACATCATCTTATGCAACCCCCATTGCCATCAGTCTATGGAACGGCCGCAGCCATCTGAAGAATGCCAAGTTCCCTCTTGGAAAGGGTCTTGGCATCTTCTGCAACATCGTCTCGTTGGCTTGGTCTGCCTTGGCTCTCCCACTGTTCTGCATGCCGTCATATCTTCCCGTTACTGCATCAACGGTGAACTATGCTCCGGCTGTATTTGTTGGTGCCATGGGAATTTCCGCACTGTGGTACATTGTCTGGGGCCGCAAGAACTATACCGGTCCCCCGACTCACGAGGAGCGGTGAGAATCAACAATACTTGATGGCAACCTCGAGCGTAACCTTCGGCTAATGTTTTGACGTTGGTTTGCAACACCCTCTACGGCAGCCTTTTTTCTTCACGCTGTAGGAGGGGAGGGCGTACATCGGTAATTGTGTGTCATTTTATTGTTTTGAGACTCTGAAATCTTTCGTACATATACATAGCATTTTTGGATACCCTCTATAGAGTCTTCTGCAGCGGCAGCATGCTAACTGAGGTTGGTGTTGCAGTGAGGTAATCTTCTCTTGAGCGTTTTAATTTTGGCCCAAGCAGAAGCTATTTTTTGCTTCATCTAGCTAGCACATGCATTTGGTTGGCCATGATATTCTTTGACTATTAGAATCAGCGGATAACCTTAAAAAAGGTTAATGGCTGGCTTGGAATCATCAATAAAAATATAATATTTCTAATCAACGGCGTAGATCTAGATTCCTTTTTGTGCAGATGAGAGCTACTACTTACTACTGGCGCCTTTACTACGCCCTTGTTAAGACAAGAAAGACTATTTTCCCCTCCTTTCCTATCGTTCCAACCTAGATCCATTCTGAGCTTGGAGGCGTTTAGTGGGGAACCATGAACACCCCCAATAGAGAGATTTGAGCCGCGCGGGGCTACGACAGGGTCGCTCTCGGGATAATGGCAGGCAGAGCAAAGCCGAGTCTCTAAAGATTTGACCGCTAATGGCTGATGATAGAGTAATTAGAAGAGACTTTGTCTAACAAAAACTAACCTTACTTGATAAGCCCCTATCCTACCACCCACCTATAATTTGGTTACTGCTTCGTAATGTGTGTTCGTCCGAGAAGGCGGCCGATTTTAGCTTCTCGTAGTGGGGCTAGATGCCACTCCTAGGCTGGGTAGTTGCCCTCTATAAAAAGGGCTAGGTCTCCCATAGCGAGGAGAGAAAGCGATAGTTGGCGAGGGGGAGAGAATAGGAAACTGCGCTTCTCGCTCTTGGCAGCTGCCTCTTCACTATTCATCCTTATACCATCGCTTCTTTTTATCTTGATTAACTATCTTGCCTTTATTTCAGGCCATGGATCCCCAAAAATATCGTGAGCAGGCAACCGCTGCAATAGATGATAGTAAGATTCCTGCCCTGTCCCCGTCCCAAAAGCAATAACCAGTTACTGTACGCTTCTTTTATTCGAGGCTTTGGTTTTCGAGACATTGGAATTGGAAATCTAACTTCTTCCACTAGTTGCTAGATATTATGAACAGCTACCTGATCTCAGAGTAACCTCCAATGTAACGCCGGGTTATCTCCGGCCTCTCTTGCCAGCCTCGGCCCCAGAGGAGCCAGAGCCCTTCTCAGACATTCAGGCCGACATCCAGTCTAAAATCATGCCGGGCCTGACCCATTGGCAATCGCCTAATTTCATGGCTTTTTTCCCTGCTTCTTCCTCCCACCCTGCTATGGTTGCTGACATGTACTGCAATGCCTTTACCGGAGCTCACTTCAATTGGATTTGTTCTCCGGCAGCCACCGAGCTCGAGACCATTGTGCTTGACTGGCTTGCCCAGGCCCTTAATTTGCCTATTTGTTACCGAAGTACTGGACCTACAGGTGGCGGTGGTGTGATCCACGGCTCTGCCTCCGAGGCTATATTGACTGTTATGGTTGCCGCACGAGAAAAATACCTGAGCGCACATGTGCGTCACTTGCCGACTAGCACGCCTGCAGAACAAGAGGCTTTGGAAGAGGCCAAGGCGGAGCTACGCGGGAAGTTGGTTGTATTATACAGTTCCATGACGCACAGCAGCACAAAGAAGGCGGCCAAGATACTCGGCCTGCGGTGTGCAAGTGTGCCGGTCAAGCGCGAGAATGGCTTTGCACTTAAAGGCGACGACCTGGAGCACACGGTGTGTGAACTTCGTGGCCGCGGGCTACACCCCTTTTTCTTGACTGCAACATATGGAACCACCGATGTTTGTGCTGTTGATGACTTTGAAAGTATTGCAAAGGCGCTTAGAACACTTGCACACCAGCAGTCATCTGTGAACTTGGAGACACAACCTATTGAGGCGGCAGTTCAAGAGAATGCCACTACCGGCAGCCAGGATGACATGGCGGGAGACATCTGGGTACATGTTGATGCTGCGTATGCTGGCAGCGCGCTTATTTTACCTGAATACCAGAACAATGAAGCGTCGGGAAGCCCATCGTCGCCTGCCATCTTTGAACGCTTCCACAGCTTCAACTTCAATCCACACAAGTGGCTGTTGGTCAACTTCGACTGCTCGGCTCTGTACGTACGTCGTTCTTCGTATTTGGCTGATGCGCTATCGATGACACCCCCTTACCTGCGAAATGGATTCTCCGACGCCGGGTTGGTCACGGATTATCGTGATTGGCAGATCCCGCTAGGCCGGCGCTTTCGAGCCTTGAAGCTGTGGTTTGTCATGCGCATGTTTGGGCTGCAGGGGCTGCGGGAACATTTGCGTAGTGGCATTTCTAGAGCTGAGAAGCTGGCTAAGATGCTGCGCTCAAGGCCTGATCTATTCGAAATTGTTTACGGCCCCGTGTATGCATTGGTCGTCTTCCGCCTAGCTTCTAGAAACCCAGAAAATAAGAATACCGACGAGGATGATGCGGATAGAGCAGCGAGGGGTTCTAGAATGTATGAAACAATCAACGCTGCCGGCAAAATCTATTTAACTAGTTCCATGCCTGGGGGCCAATTCGCCATCAGGGTGTCAACAGCTGTTGCTTCTACCAAGGACTCGCACATCCAAGATGCGTTCGATATCTTGGTTAAAGAAGCTGAATTACTGCGGTAGTGTCACATCAGAGGCCTAAGGGAAGGGAGGGACGAGGCGAATAAAATGGATGAAAAAGAAATTCAATACACGCATATATATATATATATTAAGGTCGCTGGTATCATGTAGGGTCAAGCGAAGTTAGTCAAGGAAGTGAGGGGATGGGAGCCTAAGGATATCAAGAGTACAGATAGATTGATTGTTGTTCACCATATCATACAACATGCACACATTTTGATATCATATACTCGCACGGCGTGGAGCCATTGTCCGTCGCAATGCCTTAGAAGCGGCCTCAGTTTCTTCTTGCAATGGGAGCTTCCCTTCTTTACGCAACTGCGCCAGGAAATCAGTGCCAAACTTGTAGCCCACGTCGTAGATTTCAGTGAACTTGCCAAAATCTAGAGTACCGTAATCATCAATAGGCGGCCTCATATAGATACATCCAGGCATTGTCTTCGCTCTTTCAAGCGCATCAACGCTGGATACATAAGCCAGTCTAGCCTGGATCTCGGAAAGCGTAGGTGGGTTAGGATGGCTTGAGAGAGGATTCCAACGGTTGAGGAAAGCCCAAAGCCCAGATAGAGAATCACCATATGTTTGTGGGGTATTATCGTCAAGTGCACCGACATCAACAGCAAAGATTATGGCGGCACCAAGCGACTTCATGTGAGCAACAGTCAGATTATCAATATAACCACCGTCTAAAAGCATGCTGCCTTCATCGCATAGTGGTGGGAGAAGACCGGCGAGCGACATGGAAGCGCGAATATAGCGCCAGGCATACCCACTTGTGTGGATTTCCTGTCGACTTTTGCTGATATTGGTCGTATTGCAGTAGTACTCTAGCCAAAAGTCTTCAATCTGCGTGTTGCCAAAAATCTTGAAGATGCCACGGTTGAACTCGTGGCCGGTGGTGTAAGATGCAGTGGGGTAAGTAAGGTCAAAGGCAAAACGCCAAATACTGGCCATGCGGCCGGCAAACTTCTTTGCCAACCCAAACATGGGCACAACATCTGCGTGACGCGCATAAAGTGCGCCGACAAACGATCCAATCGACGTACCTCCAATTAGGTCAACCGGAATCCCTGCTTCCTCGAGAGCACGAATAATACCGATTTGGGCGATGCCGCGTGCTCCTCCACCTCCCAGAACCAGCCCAACAGACTTCCCACATAGACGTCTGGCTAGTCGATTGAAGTCGCCTTTAGACGGCAGTTCGGGTGTGTAATACTGACCAGGCCGTATCTTACGAGATGTGTACTTCTGGATCTCAGCCTGGATGATTTGCACACGCTCCTTCAAAGCAGAACCGAGTCGTCGCGGTTGAGTCACGGGTATTGAGCTAGGACTAAGAGGCATCTGCATGTGATAATGCCCGCCATTCACCCACATTCGGTTACGTAACCATGATCGCGTCAGGCCAGGTTGGGAGAAGCGTTCGGCATGGAGAAGAATAAGAGTTTTGCGGGCTGTTGACTTCATCCCAAGCATGAAACGCTCGTACTCACCAATCTCAGAAGACCCATCAGCTAAAGCAAGCAACAAAATACTGTCGGCCTGAGTGATGCAAGTCTGAGTCCAGGGAGAGTTGACACTAGTATCTAATATTCAAATCAGGCTGAATGTTAGCGCAAATGCTTCGTCTGGGGCTGCATGCGACATGAAAAATAAAGGAATTACAGCGATCAGGAAAAAATTAGAGTAAAGTTTTGGCCATCATAGAGTGCCTCCGTTTTTGAATTTCTCATCATTTGCTGTTAGGTGAAAAGAGGAACAAGGATATTAGAAAGCGAGAACTTTGTCTAGCTCTACTTACCCGCAACATACAGCACAAGGTTGTGTTTTTCCTCAAGATCTGCAAGATACTGTGCTAGCTTGAGCTTGCCCATACGATTGAAGGCATGCTTGCCCATATGATTAAGTATAACGTCTTGATTGAGACAGACAGCCCCATTGGGGGGGCCAACTTGTGCAAATGCAGCCATGAGCCGGGTTGCAAAATCCATAACAGGAATACCAGTCGTCACAGGCAAAACAGCAACAGTACGAAGGTTGTTTGTAGAAAATCCCTTTTGAAAGACAGCGCTTGATCGAGAGTCCCCTAGGTTCAGTGTTGAGGGGTCCTCAATGAGCTTTCGCATGCGAGACGCAATGATTTTAGAAACCTTCATCGTGATATTTGGATGTTCTTGAGCAAGGCTGTTGAACAAAGTCCGGGGGAACTTGACTAGCTCTGTGTCCCGGATTGCATGCAAAGTTCCTGGTCTTGTCGACTCTGTCATGACTTCGATCTCACCAACACTCTCTCCTTGGCCATATTCAGCTAGAACGTTGATCTGGCTGTCCTTTTTCTCTTCAACTAAACGCAAGCGTCCATTGAGGACAATATAAATAGCCTCGCTCTCTTCGCCTTGGTGGAATAGAACCTGTCCAGCGTTAACCTGAACCCATTCAAGGGCAAAGTCAATATGTAGAATGAGGCGTGGCAAGATATTAGTCAACCTCTTAGCCATGGTAAGTAAAATAATTGGGAACTTGTCAACAATTCTTTCGACTGAAGCCCGAGGTAAAAATCCGACATAAACGTCTGTCTTTGCACGTATGTCGATGAATGACCGGTAGGATGTAACTCCACCAATGTAGCCTGCAAGACATCCGGGTTTTATCAAGGCAATGCTCTTACGAGGACGGCGTTTTGCTCTGTGGGAACGGATGCCTTCATGGCCATCTTCATCGGGTGACGAGGTAGAAGATGTGTGATAGCTTGCGGGATCAACTTCGAGAATCCCTGTTGAGGTTTCCATATTTGTAGTTCCCATGTCTAAAAACCCATCAATGACATAGTACAGCCCCGCTGTGTGCTCGCCTTCTTCTACAAGAACTGAGCCCTTAGGAAAAAAAAGGATTTCCAAGTCATCACGCATATCATCAGCTAGAGCGTGGGCACTGGGAGAATGAAAGGCGCTGGTACTACCAGAAGCCATCGACTCTGTATCGCCTTCTCCAGAACCCGATTCAAAAGGCCCCATGATACCAAAGGCATTGGTCGGAGTATGCCGGGCACGGCGGTCAAAGCTTCCTAACCCAGGTGATCCCTCAGCCGATTCTGATTCTCGGGATGGAAGAGCAGATTGGCCTAGTCCAAGCGATCGTAGTATGCACTCCAATACAGATGCTCGGAACACATTGTCTTCGGCGACAGAATCTCTTATGTCAATGGGCTTTCGAGTGCCTTGTTTTGCAAAAGGGTCGATGACTCTTCTGCCCGAGTGTTCTAAAGATACTCGGGGCGACGTTCCATATGTCCCAACCCTTTTTGGAGGTCGGGCATGGCCAACTAACTCGGATGGTTTGGAAGCACGTGGTAATGGAGTTCGGGGAGGGGCGATGGTTGAGCCTGTTGAGCCTTCAACGATTTGTTTGGAGAGCGATGAAAGAACGGCATCTTTACGAAGTCCAGTGCTAGACCGTCGACGGCGGCCAAGAACAGGGTTGTGTAGAGCTATAACCTTGGGGTCCTCTCCATTTTCCCGTAGATTGTCTCTTTCATTGCGAAACTTTTCCTTGAGCCTGTTTAATGCTTCACCTCGAAGCTCATTTGGGAGTTGGCACAAAGTGTATCGAATTAGACTGCTTTCTGTGCGAACTACATCATCGGTGAGGCCAAGATAGTTATAAGCGTTTGCCAAAGTAACCCGCTGAAAGCGTGACAAAATGACATGGACAATATGTGCCGTAGCTTTTGGGTATACCTTGATCAATCGTCTAAAAGAACTTGCTGGAATGATGGCCAAGGTAGTATCAACAGTAGCTCGTGCGATGATATCCGGATGAGCAGAGACTGATGTACCTCTATGCTTAAGGGGAGGCCGTGAATGACGATGGCCATTTCCGGGCTTTGAGGTAGACTGGATATCGATGGCTGGAATCCTGGGGAATGGCCCTGAAGCATCTGTTTGGGTGGGCTCTGTTGCAACTAATGGAGGAGTGCCAGGGGCCGACGCCATCTCAGCTGGGTTGTGGTCTCTAAACGGGTGTTCGGGTGGAAAGGCATCAGGCTGCTTGCGGGTTGGTTCGTCATCGCTGGAGTAAACATTTATATCCTCAGTAAAGAGCGACATGATGGAAAACAATGAAGACATTGGTGTGCCGTTCCGAACCTCGGTCAAAAGCTGGTATTGATGAGGTGCATAGCCTGGAGAATCATAGTCGGTTGAGTCGCTGTCATAGGTGTCAGGCTTTTCATGTGGCGTACGAGACCCCGACTTGACGAAAATTTCAACAAGGCCATCAACAACAATGCAGAAGCCTTTTTCCTCTTCTAGATTAAAAGCTTCCCCAGCAACTAGCCGCTTTGTTTGCATGCTGCGTGTCAATTCGTGGAAGACTGAGCGTTCCAGATAGCCAAAGATTTTAATGGCGCTAAGGAACTCATCCAAATAGTTGGAGATACCGCTTTTATGTCCTTCATCATGATTGTCAGGTGGGAGATCGACATTTGGCTCTTTTCGCTGTGGTTCCGGGGGTAATCTCGAGTACATGTTGAGAAAGCGGTATCGGACAACCCATGCAACAGCGCTGCATATTATAAACATTATTATGATTCTAATCCACAGTTAGTTCAGGCCACTATTGGGTAGCAAAGAGATGTATCCTACAAAGTAGTGGCGTTCATAGTGACTGTCCATGTTGACGAAAACGCGGTAAAAATGAATGTAGGAAGGGACATAGTTGTTAATCGAAGTGACCAGTACAAAGCCGATGATACAAGGTGCAGAATGAAGAGAATGATTCTGCCCAAGAGGCCTAACCATGTCGACGGTCCTTGGGCTTCAGTCAGCTCAGCAACGCCAGCCGCAGCTGTTTCCAACGAACGTGCAATTGCGTTAGCACTAGAGCTTAAAGCTTCTGATGAAGATAGAACGGAGTCCATAATGGGCTTATTTGCTGAGATTCGAAAACAAAAAGCTAAAACAAGAAAAAGTAGGGGAGAGGATAAAAAGTAAGTTGATTTGATTTGAAAGAGCTCCGAGATGGGAGCAATGGAGCAAGGGCTTTCACATAATGTGAGAAGCTTCCAAGAGAGGAAGGAGAGACAGCAACATTCCCTTCAGTCACAATGATTACCGGAACCAAAGAGAGCTGGGATGGGCCTAGGAAGGAAGAGGTTTGGGTAGAGATTGGGTGAGCAATAAAGAAACCAAGGGAAGAAATTTGATTCCAAGAAAAATAGAGAGGCAGGACAGAAAGACTGTGCGGGTGGGTCGGTGTATGGAGTTTAAGTGGAGTGGTGCAGGTCGTGCCCAGTGTTTCACGTGACTGAACACATGACTTAACAGCTCTTTTTCGTACTACGTTGATGACATCAGCTTGAGGTCCCCAAGCAATGACGACTGTGAAGCATCGAGATTTTCTTTATTAGCAACCAATACCCAGTTGAATTAATCCCCAAAAGACTGCGAGTGTCACATAGAGCCACCATATTTAAACGCTCGAAGCTCTAATTCGCGGCAATACATCAACGCTACTTGACCTAGCTTTTCTAGCGCCGTAGTACCATTGAGGCCAGATACTCTACACCACTCCACCTCCCTCCTCTTCCCTCCTGAACAAGGCATCAGCCAGAAAGCCCGTCGCATTCATTTAAAATGCCCTTTGGACAACTTGTAATTGGTAGTCCTGGTGCAGGCAAAAGCACATACTGTGATGGAAGTGGGTTTACCCTTGTTAATATGCCATTCAGATCTTTGGGTGTGCTTATACTACTAGACTAATATGACTAACAAGTACACAAACATACAGTGTTTCAGTTTCTGGGTGCTATTGGGCGTTCATGTTCTGTCGTTAATTTGGACCCCGCCAACGAAAATACTAACTATCCACGTGCGATCGACATCCGCGACCTTGTTAAGCTCGAAGAGGTCATGAAGGATGACAAGCTAGGCCCCAATGGAGCTATGCTATATGCTTTAGAGGAACTTGAGCACAGCTTTGACTGGCTTGAGGAAAGTTTGAGTGCTCTTGATCAAGACTATGTCTTATTCGACTGCCCTGGACAAGTCGAACTCTATACCCATCACAACTCATTACGAAATATCATTCTCAAGCTACAAGCACTTGGATATAGGGTAAGCTGCTAAAATGCAAATTATTGCTTATGATCTAGTTGCATCGACTAACAAAACCTAGTTGGTGGTGGTTCATTTATCCGATTCATTCTGCTTGACCCAGCCATCTCTTTACATTTCAAATTTACTGCTTTCTCTAAGAGCCATGATCCAGATGGACATGCCCCACATCAACGTTTTAACCAAGATCGACAAGGTCTCCTCGTATGACCCATTACCGCTAAATCTCGACTACTACACTGATGTTGATGACCTTTCCTATCTTACACCACACCTCGAGAACGAGTCACCAATCATGGGCAACGGAAAATTTGCCAGATTAAATGAGGCTGTAGCCAACCTCATCCAGAGCTATAGTCTCGTTCGCTACGAGGTTCTAGCAGTAGAAAACAAGAAAAGCATGATGCACCTCTTGCGTGTCATTGATAGAGCAGGTGGGTACGTCTTCGGGGGTGCTGAGGGTGCAAACGACACAGTTTGGCAGGTAGCAATGCGCAACGAAAGCTCCATGGGGGATGATGTCGATATCCAAGAGCGTTGGATAGACAGCAAAGAAGAGTGGGACAAAATGGAACAAGATCAGTGGGAAGATCAACAGAGGATTGCAGAGAAAATGGCAGTAGCAGAGGGAGGTCTCGACACAGACATGCCGGATCCGAATATGACGGACCCCGATTTTGGCGACATGAAGCTCCCATCAAACATTGGAGTCAAGGTTGTACGAAAAATGTAAACAAGCGCCAGAATATCCAAGCCTTATGAAGGAAAATAACTGGGCATAGAAATTCGGCATGAAAAGAGAATCTTATGCGGGAAGTCTGGCTTGGTCATTCATCGCCACAATCCGATGGCCCATCTATATCCATGGTATTCTCACCACTATCAAATGTGGCATAGAAAGTTTCGTTTCCTGTTTTATTAGAAGCAACATCCTTTGTAGCGAGAATGAACCGTCTAGCTCGCCGAACAGCTTCCTCTTCCGCTTTGCGTATAGTTCCACTAATATGAACAACACGAAACACACAGGGTGTTGAACTTCCGGGGATATGATTCATCATTGTGAGCGCAGCCCAGACAAGACGATAGTACTTGCGAGACGCCTTCAAGATGAAGGTAGCCGTAGCGCAAGAAAGATATTTCACTGCATTTCACGAGGTCAGAATTAACGATATAACAGAGCGAGTGAATCAAAAGCTGTAATATGCACGTATCATTAGCTATAACTTGCCTGAAAGGCCAGAATCGGCAGCACCAAGGCCATAGTGACCAAAAAGCAACGACACCTCGGCGCGAATTGCCTTCAGCAATAAACGCGGATTGAGGTTTTCTGTAATGGGTCGATGGAGACTAACGTAGTCCGGTACATCCGGGGTAGTAGGTTTTGATGAAGAAGGTGGGCTAATGACATTGACTAGAATGTACCTCTCTTTGATTCTGACCATGATGCTAGTGGGTGAAGTGGATGTGTTAACTGAGTATTTAGAGACAAATATTTAGGTAGTGTGTTGATGATATTATTATTGATCGATAGAAATTACTTGTAATTTAATATGGGTCCGCGATTAAACGCAATATAGGGTTCACTAGGGTTATATGATGACATGACTGTCATGATGACTTTATATATCGACCTGCAGAGTTTTAAACATTATCATTACACATCATGAAATTAACAGCGGACATTGCCAACATTTCCAACATTTTTAGCCTTGCGAAATCTGCAACTTTGAATCACGCACACGATGTCAGGCAACATGCTTAGAGTTGCGATTCTGGTTATTTCAACTACTGCGGCTAAGGATCCCTCAACCGACCAATGCCAGGCTACACTTATGGACCTTTTTAAAAGTCGCCCAGGTCAATGGGAAGTAGTAGACAAAAAGATTGTCCCTGATGGGATAAAGGACATTCAAAAACAGGTTACCATATGGACAGACCATGAGAATAACCCTCCAATCAACCTTATTTTAACTACAGGAGGTACTGGGTTTTCCGCTGGTGATGTCACACCCGAGGTAGGTAGCTCCATTACAGCAAAGATAGTGGCCGTCTGAGGACTTATATATCTAATGATATGTATATAGGCCATTTCTCCGCTACTAGAAAAGAAAGCACCCGGCCTTGTTCATGCGATGTTGGCATCTTCATTACAAGTGACTCCATGTAAGCTTAGGCTATTTACACCTACCATTCAGTTCAAGCATTCTCTAACATTCAATTTAAAGTTGCTATGATGTCTCGTCCAGTAGCGGGTGTGCGCGACAGGACTGTTATTGTGACCCTCCCTGGTTCACCTAAGGGTGCCAAGGAAAACCTGGAGGCTCTTATCAACACCCTGCCTCACGCCTGCATGCAAACTTCTAGGATGGGCGCACGAGAGCTTCATGGAGCCAAATCCAATGCCGCTTCTGAGAGTGGTAAATCAATAGATAAGGGGCAAATCAATACCCCGCATAACCAAAGCGGCAGCCATGGGCAGTCACACTGTCATCATCATGGAGGTGGTTATGCCCAGGGTCATGGTCAGCTTGTACGCCATACAAAGTCTATTGGTGTTTCTGCTGCCTCTAATGACCCATCTTTGGGTCCATCTAGGCGTTACCGTGAATCTCCTTATCCCATGCTTTCCGTTGAAGAGGCACTTTTGGCCATAGGAAAGCAAATACCACCCCCAGAAGTCGTCCAATCATTACTTGATGGTAAAATTGCAGGCAGCGTTCTGGCGCAGGATATTTTGGCAAATGAAAATATTCCAGCCTTTCGTGCAAGCATTGTGGATGGCTATGCTGTAGTCGTACCTCTGGATGGAAACATGAAAGGTGTTTTTCCTGTGACGGCTATATCACATGCTTCTGCCAGTGAGGAGAATCATGAACTAAAGGAAGGGCAAATTGCCCGCATTACAACCGGCGCACCACTTCCCAAAGGAGCAACATCGGTGATCATGGTTGAGGACACGATTCTAAAAAGCACTACCGCCGACGGCAAAGAAGAAAAAGAAGTTGAAATCCTCGCAGATGGCGTGAAACCCAACGAGAACATCCGCGAGATTGGAAGCGATATTGCCAAGGGTACAATTGTGCTCAAAAAAGGCGAAAGGATTTCGGGAATCGGTGGTGAAATTGGCCTTATTGCTGCTGTCGGTGCAACTCAGGTCCAAACCTACCATCGCCCTACCGTCGCCGTCTTCTCTAGTGGCAATGAAATAGTTTCGACTGAAGATAAAACCAATTTGCTGCTTGGCCAGGTGCGCGATACAAACCGCCCAACTCTGTTATCGGCAATCCAAAACTTCGGATTTGAGGCTATAGACTGCGGTATTGCCCAAGATGTTACCGGGAGCCTGGAAAACAAATTAAGAGAGTGTATGCGCTGTGCTGATGTGGTTGTGACAACAGGCGGTGCCTCTATGGGTGAATTGGACTTGATGAAACCAACCATTGAGCGAGTCATGGGCGGCACTATTCACTTTGGCCGAGTGAACATGAAGCCTGGGAAGCCAACGACCTTTGCAACGGTCCCGTTCAAGGACAACAATGGCAACCGAAAGACAAAGGCCATATTCTCACTTCCTGGAAACCCCGCTTCTGCATTAGTCACTTTTCACTTATTTGTCCTACCGGCTTTGCAACAGATGGCAGGAGAACGCTTACCCGGCTTGCCTAGAGTTGTGGTTACGTTAAAGCATGATATTACCCTTGACCGGAGCCGTCCTGAGTATCATCGCGCGGTTGTATCAGCGACCCGAGAGGGGACTCTTGATGCATATAGTACGGGTGGTCAGAGAAGCTCCAACGTAGGAAGCTTACGCTCAGCAAATGCCCTCCTCTGCATGCCTAGTGGACCGGAGCCAGCCAAAGCCGGAACCAAGGTGGAAGCCCTCCTGATGGGACCGTTGAATGGGCTGTGATCATGGATTAGGGCACTAGTGCTTGGGCTTTGACGTTTGGAGTAGATGAAGCAACTTTAAATAAAATACAGTCATAGCTAGCTGTAGTTGACATGAAAAAAAAAACAAAACAACGGTATGGTTCTTGCAGGTCTATTCATAACACAAGCAAGTTACTTGTTTAGATCTGATTATACCAACCTATTCTACCCATAACAAAAGCAGAGAAATATAACGCCAAGTCAGATATCGCCAACAACAACTCGAAGAATTCTAGGTTAGAAAGAAAGATGAGGGCGGTATTAAGGAACAATTGAATCGGCACACCATCAGGAATGGTACGAATTGCTGTGCCTAAGAGCATAATACAGGACTACAAGACACCGTGAATAGCCCTCAGTTACGATACTGACGCCAAAAGCGTTGACGGCAGTTGTGGGAAACGAGCACAGCTTTTACAGAGGGTGAAGAGGTATATAGGTTGACTGAGAAGCCCGAGTCAAAGTCGACAATCAGTTGGCTCCAAAGTTCGGAGCCTTGCCTGAAACCAGTAGCCCAATAATGAGACCAAATAGTCCCAGGACGGAGCTGAAGATTTCAATAACAAGGATTTTGACGAATCTAGATTGGTTGATTTGTTAGTATTATCATGATCGCCATTTACTTCAGGCCAGCCCCAAAATATTACATACAGCGTGGGATCAGCAGCATCGGCAAGAGCAGCACCACTGCCGTTAATACCAACAGAGACACCGCACACGAGGTTGCAAAAACCAACAGTCAAGCCAGACCAGAACAGAGCATAACCAGTGAAGTAGCTGTTTCCGGAAAAGGCTTCAGCACCATCAACCTTGTTTATCTTGGAAGAGAATACGATAGCCATAATAACACCGTAAATGGCGACGACCTCGCAGAAGATAATAGATATTAGGTTCTTGGTCCGAATACGTGGCGCCTTGACGCCGGCACCTAGAATTGTCGAGCCGGTTAAGAATATTCCCCTACATGACAAAACAGACTGTTAGTATAGGAGATTTGGATGTTGGGCTTCCACATTCATTGGAAGTTTGTTTGTTATAGATGTAGTTCACGGTAGGCAACACTAGAACCATAAATAGCCGAAAGCGAAAACGAGAAAGGTATAACGACGGGGAGCAGCGCAAGGTTGGACACTTTTAAAGGTAAAAAAGTATTCAGTTGTGTGGAGGGATAGACATGACGGGACGGATTTACGCACCAAGCAGCTCCAACCACCGACAAGCCAATACAAAGGCCAATGCCCATACTAGCCCAGGCGATGGGCGATACAGATTCGAGGAACTCGCCGACGTTGAAATGCTCGCCGCTGCCGGTAAACAGCATCACTGTAAGGAAGAAAAATATGTCAATTCAGTTTTGCGATCCAGTATGCGCGCATTAACATCGCGGTAGCAGAGGGGAACTGTAGGCAAACCAAAGCCGCCATCATCGCTCCCACAACTGTTGGCGATTTCCAGTTCTACTATTAAAAGAGGAACAATCGCTGTCGTAGACTCTCAACTTACGGGCGCCGGCAATCGTAACTATAGAGGTAAAGGCCCCCAGGCCGTAGGTAAGTAGACTCATGATGTATGCTCAGATTGTTTGTTGTGAAAGAAAGTGAGGAGGAAGGGGAGAAAGAAGAGAAAAAAGCTCGTCAAGAAGTAGCAAAACAAAGTCAAATTGTTCTGCCGTTGTATGGCCCGTGGGAAGATGGCAGAGGCACAAATTAAAGAACTCAAAATGCGTAGCTTCGCGTCAAAAGGAAGTGTTGCTGAGGCTCAGCATCAGGCGACCTCGAAGCAGCACTGCAACTGCCTAAGCACCGCCATAGTTATAGTGCTTTAAACGCTAAGACAACCTTTGACGCCCCTACAAAGCTTTGGTCTCCGCCACACCTCAGTAAGGCCAAAGCGCCACAAATATACTCCACAATACAGTATGCAGCATAGCTGTACAGCCACAACTCTATGGGTTGAGGCTCTCTGTCCTTGTTTCATGAACCGTTGTCCTTCTAAACTATAAATACTGCGCCTCAGCTAACCATCGTCATCTGCCTCTCTATCGCATCACGTCTATTGCAATCAATTAGTTCCCTCATCGCTCTAATACAGTTGGCAGCTGCTAAGATATCACTGAGCCTTATAACCGCAATTCCTATAGCACCTTCTGAAATCATTCTCTGAAAAGGCCATCTGCTGCAGCACCCTGGCAACAATCACCCAGCATGGCTCAGTCTAACCAGCAATCTTTCTACGAGCTGTACCGTCGCAGCAGGTACCTCTCTCCTCAGTCGCGTGTGTCATGTGCCCTCCTTATTAAGTGATGTTGTTATTTTTCTTGAAGCCCGTCGTGGATAGAAACACTCTTCCAATTCCCCTGTCTGTCTAATATGCAGTGAGGCGCAACCTCATGGCCACCTTGCTGTATATATTCCTTCAATCATAACTAAGAGGACAACTCTACTAACGCGTCTTTTCTTGGGTGGTTGATAGCATTGGTATGGCCTTGACCGATACTCTCGATGATCTTATTAGCGAACAGCGCATTGATCCTCAGCTTGCTATTCGCGTCCTTGCCTGCTTCGACCAAGCCATCACCGAAGCGCTTCAAAAAAGCGTCAAGTCCCGGTTGTCTTTCAAGGTAAATTGGGGCCCTTCATATATCCTCCTTTCTACTCTAGCTTCCTCGACAGTGCTGTGTGTCCCGACGAATACTAACCAATAGAACCTGGCTGGACGGTCTATTTCTATGATTAGGGCAGCTTAGACACCTACCGCTTCTGTGACGAAGTGTGGACATTTCTTATTAAGAATGTAACTTTCAAAATGGACGGCAACTCACCACCTGTTACAGCAGAGAAAGTGAAGATTGTTAGCTGCAATTCCAAAAAATCTGAGGGCCAATAGCCGATCCACCCGATTGACTTTAGAGATTGGTGGTTTGCGTCCTTGCAACAGACACTCATCAGATCTAACTATCGCCATTATACTTCTATGGCATATACAGTACTCAACTCATCCGCCTTTCACGCGTTCGTGTCACATTTGAGCGTTTTCCGGAATCTACAGGATAGTCAAAGAGCCATCCACACTTGGCGTAAGAGACTCACCATCGGCAAAACATTCACTGGATAGATATATGCTACCCGTTTGTGTTCTCGGTGGTAGACATTAGCGTCTTCATTTTGCGCAAGCAGCCGTGTGCAAACATTCATATTCTGTCTTGCAAAACCTCCACAATATCGGCGGTCGATGTTGGCCAGGGTAGCCCGTTTATTTGTTCTTATTTGTTTTTCTGTGTTTATATGAACCCAGCCAAATCTGTTGCTTTCTTTGCAACACAATTTATTAATAAACCTATTTTGATTTTTTTTCACAAAATACTGCGTTTCAACCGTCCTGTGACACTTGTGATGCTAGGGTTAGTTATATTTTTTAACCCAGAAATAACAGCTACGAAGCTAGCTCCTGAATTTCTACCCACGCTGCCATCTAGTCTTCCACTTGTAGACAATGTTTGTTATCAAACAATTGACCTTATAACTTTTTCTTTGTTTCTTTTCGAATAATGTCCCGCCAGCGACGGTCCCCGATCACACTCGACAGTCCAAACCAAAATATGGCTTCTTCTGGATCCGAGCCTCTATTGTCTGAGCTATCCGGGGATCCGACACGTCCAAAGCAAGCACAGAAGAAAGTCCAACAAAAATGGATTTTCCTTGCGGTCATGAGCGGCCTGACTGCAGCCACAAATGGCTTGTTTGCAAAGCTGTAAGTGGCCTTAATCCAAAGACTAGGTTTCAAGGCCTCTCCTAACTACTATATGGGCTGAACATAGCTAACATTGAACGTGTGATATAGATCGACTACTGAGAGCACGGGGAATATCGCTGCTGGCCTTGCTGAATTTCTTGGTTTGGATGACCATGTGAAGCCATTTGAGGCGGTCATGCGTTTAGTAAGTATTTTTATACAAACTCTTGAACGTCCCAAGGGTATAGGATATTGCCGCTGACTATCACTAGTCGTTCTTCGTGCTGAACTTAGTTTGTAATGGTATTATGTGGGCATTGTTTACTCGTGCGTTGGCTACCGGGAATTCTACAACACAAGTATCCATGGTCAACACATCCGCAAACTTTATGGCTACGGCAGTAATGGGCTGGGCTATTTTCTCTGAGTCTCTCCCTCCATTGTGGTTTGTTGGTGCATCACTGCTGGTTATCGGCAACGTGATTATAGGAAATAAGGATGAGGGAAGCCCTGAAGAGAACCCGAAACCCGGTGATGATGATGACGACGCAACATTGCTACAGTCTCTGCAGGATCGGGAGATCGACACTGGGAGGTATCACGATGATGAAGACATTCCCCAGCTCAGCCCTACGGTTACCTCTCATAGCTGATCTATATCAAGAGTAGTATTCATTTTGTTTTTAAACGCCTATATCAACAAAGCAACTATCATCTCACTGATAGTTCTATTTCATCCTCACCTTCCACCTGTAGTGTGCTCGGCATCATGGAGTCTCTTTGGCTATATGCCATGTGGTCGTTCATAGCCCGCAGATGAATCCTTCCACCAGACACGGATAATACGCGGTCGGCCACCCAACCGGATACCCTTTGAATTAATAGCCAAAGCTTTTCTTGGGCGTCTTCAAAGGCGTCACGCACACCAATCTCTGTGCCCTCGACCTTGTGCTGGAACTTTAGGCAATCCTTGACCGTTACTAGGCCTACAAGTTTGCCCTGGAATTCAGTAAGAATGACGCGAGGCCCAATTTTGCAGAATAGATCGATGACAGTCTCTAGGGGGAGATTTGGATTAGCTGTGATAGGCGCAGAATCGACATAGCGGCCAAAGTCTATGACAGCATCGGCCGGCGAAGTATCTGGGTTATCCTCTCTCAGAAATCGAGCAGCAGCATGTGGGGGAATGAAGTTACATGGTGTAGAGGGAGCGACGGGACGGTTTCTGCGGACACGGTCAACAGCGTAACGTAGCTCAGTATGGCCAATGTACCCGTAGAGAATACGGTTTTTTTCACCCTCCACGACCGGAAATCCTTGGTATTTATCAGACGAAAGGAGGTTCTCGACGTCTTTTAGCTCCAAGCCAGTCATGGGGATGGTGACGACAGCAGTGCGCATCACACGGGACACTGGGACCCCAAAGTTGTGTTCTTCCTTGCTATCCAAAAACGGGAACCCACTAAACGGAATGACTCGGTCCGCGATACCGCCCTTCCCGCCAAGAAGTGTAGTAACCAGCTTGCTCATGCCTACTACAATCATGGTGGGGAGAATGTAATCTACGGCACCAGTAAGCTCGAACATGATAACTACTACAGACACTGTTAGATGCATGATGCCACTCAGTGCTGCAGCGGCCCCTAGTAGAGCATATGTCCCCGGTGTGATACAGGGCTCCTCAGGCTTGCACGAACTAAAGAACATGCTCTCAGGCGATGACTCGTGCAGAGCTTGCACAATAATGCCAACAGCTCGTCCAAATGAGGCACCGATAGCCATGGAGGGTACGAAAATGCCAGCGGGGACTTTGCAGCCATAGGAAATAACCACAAGACCGAATCGCAGCGTGGTTGCAAGTAACAAAGAGGTGATATTCCAAAAGCGCTTTTCTTTTTCGCAAAGCCCGTGGTAATCTTCTGCGCCCTCGCATTCTAGAAAGAGAATTTCCATGCTCTTGGCCATTTCGATTCTCAAGAATGCGTTTGGATAGCAAAGTACAGCTGTAATGGCTGCTAAAACTACAGCTTCAAGAATGGGATATGAGGAGAGTCTCTTCTTTCGAAATGCCTGGTACTTTAGATTTAGGTAGATCATGCACTCGCCATAAAGGCCGCCTAGAATTCCGAGCAATATGTAAAATAAAATCTCGAAAAAGTGCCATGACCTATCATAGTGCACTTGGAAAAGGACAAGTTGCCCTGTACGGAATGGATTCATGGCGGAAAGGGTAGCAACAGCGACGAGGGCACAAAAGTAGCTGCGCCATAGTGTGCGAAGAGGGAAGTATGTTGACATCTCTTCAAGAGAGAACAAAACTCCACCAATTGGACTACCAAAAGCTACGGCTACGCCGGCAGCGGCACCCGCACAAAGAACCTCGCGGGTTTTGGATGCGTTTTGTTTGTATTTGCCGAACATGCGAGAAATAACGTTGCTTGTGCACACGGCATAATGTACACTGGGACCTTCTTTCCCAACAGATAGACCCGAAGCAATGGTGATTGGAAGAGCAACAGACTTAATGAAGAGAGTCCAGAAGCCAAGGAAACCTTTCATCACGAAGCCAGCTATAATGCACTTGATTTCGGAGATTCCAGACCCTGCAGCGTATGGTGCATATGCTTGGACAAGGCTGGCAGATGCTAATGCAAAGGACACCTGAAACAGTTAGATACACAGCAGATCTGAAGCTAGAGGTGTAGAGCTCGGCGACTTACAGCCATGAAGGTGTATATAAGATAGTTTATTAGCGCAAACCCGGACCAGTTTTCCCATGCATCGCAGCCTGCGGGTTGAAATATTAGAAACTTGATATCTGCGCTTCCCTTGGCACCTTTAACCATGCTTACCGTTATCTTCGCCCCAACAGCAGAACTCTTCGTTTAGGTAAAAGGCTGTTTTACAATGGCCTATCTTGATATCCGAAAGCCATTCTGAGACAATATTAATGATGGCTGCGATCATGCCGATTGCCATGCCAATAAGCGTCACAACCATCCAGGCTTGGCCGGCTTCATAAGATTCGTATAGACGATACTTCCAGCCAACCTTGCCGTTATTGTTTCGCCAGCCGCTGAGCTGTTGTTTCCGTAATTGTCGCCTGGCGTGCTCACGAACAGCATCTTGTACCCAGTCTACAAAGCATTGTTAGAGACCAGGTATTAGTCATATTATCTCGCAAGCTGCGGAGTAGTTCTAGGTGCCGTCATACCGATGGTAGTAAAGTCCTGAGGTGGAAAAGACTATTAGCTACTGTAGTCATACTGGGAATAGCGGGGAACGGGTAGGACTCACCTCATAGCGCTTGATTTCGGCAATCTCCTCCTCGATTTGCTGCTCGCCAGCCTCGTTTCTTAGACCATACTCAATATTGCAGTCAACTCCCACAGAAGATTCGGTTGAGCGTGTTCGTGTTCGTACGTGGGCAGACCGTTGTTGAACTGGAGGTAAGGAAGTGCCTGAGTTCATGGTTGAAGCTATAACTGTAGCTGTATGCGTTCCCGAGGCTTAAAATGTTATGATTGGCTGTGGGCGAAATCTCATCATCTGAGCCGTGGGATGGAGCGTGAAGCGAAGCGAAGATCGTTATCCTATCGAAGCATGTGGAGTTGTCAAATTGGCGGTCGCGGGTTTGACGGTGGAATGAGGTCAGTCTTAATAAGTTGTATGGATGGCTTGGGGTGTTGGGTGGCAGGCGGCGATGTGCTACGATAAGGAAGCTGTGACTCGAGCAATTGATGGTGGTGTTGGTGAATATGTGTTCTTGAAGTGACGTCGTTCAAGCAAAGCTAGATGTGTAGGAACTAGTTATTACAAGCAGTTTATAGGTCTTTACAGGGGCTCTGGCTGCTTGTTACAGTGGAGCCTACGTATCAAGGAACTCTAAAATCCTGGCTCTGGGTGCTGCTTGATTCTCATAGTGGGGCCATTAGCTAAACACGTTCCTAAGGGGTCAACCGCGACTTCAGTATCAAGTTCAAGCCTGGTTTGTTGCTACATTTCCGCACGCACATCTTCTCAAATTATTATATCATGGTTGACAACAAGACGATCCCGAAGAGGAAGCCCACTGGTCAGACTCAGCTTCCTCGTAAGTTTCCTGCTATTATAGCCCTTTATTGCGGCGTCATTTACTGACTGTATTAATGCAAGTGACCCGCGTAAAGAAGATTATCGCTGTAGACCCTGACATCACCACATGCTCTAACAATGCTGCTTTCTTAATAACACTTGCTGCTGTGAGTTCTTCTAGATTTTTTTTGGTCTCAAGCCATGGATTTAGTTAACCGTCATGTAGGAGCTTTTCGTTCAACACCTTGCAACCGAATCTCATATCGCAACGAAGCTAGACCGTAAGCCTCGCCGCAACATTCAGTACAAAGATGTTGGTACGTATCGAAACAATCTAGTCATTTCATATCTGCAACTTTTGCCATATTGTAGCCTAGCTGATGTCTAACGTCTGTATAGCAACCGCTGTCGCACACAATGACCATTTCGAGTTCCTTGAAGATATCGTGCCCAAGACACAACCGCTCCGGAAAATCAAGGAGCAGGCTGCCGCTACGCGAGCAGGGATTAATGGCGACAAGAAGGTTGATGAAGTGCCAAGTAACCGAAGTCAGAAACAACTAATTAATGGCTCAGGCATGTTAGGCTTAACTGGACTCAAGCCGGGCCATGATGCGCTAGAAGACGATGTTGAGATGGGCGGATAAGCTGTTGGTGGCTGTTGCTTTCAAAGGCTGCAAATATATATGTGATTTCATGTCCTGGAGTTGTCAAGCGAGTATGCCATTGACGGCAACGTCTCAGCCTGTTTCTTTACAGCTGTAAAATTACTTTAAAATGCGACGTCATCATCCTTGAGCTGAAATATTACTTGTCTAGACAGACACTGTCCTATCTATTGTATGATGGTTCGACCATCTAAAACTGTATGAAGATTGCAACATATAATTTTTTGCAAGAGTCCGTCCTGCACACGCAAACGCCAGTCCAAACATTCCCAGATCAATCGTGATTTGAGCGGCCCTCTACAAGTATCTGCGAGGGTGGGAAGATTAAAAAATAGAAGCAAAGAATATGAACGAAACATGATAAAAGCAGATGGTAACGCAATGTCGAAAGCTGCCAACACCGGGGATTCCGGTAGTGTTTAACCGGCCATGACATCGTCTTCCTCTAGGTGGAATCCCGGAGGCAGTCTTCCCTCGTTCAGAATCTTCTCGAGCCGGATAATCTCTTGAAGGGTGGTAGCGTTCTTGATCATGTCCTGCAAACGGAGCTTCTCCTTGTCCGTGAGCTTCATGCGCGTCAGTTTTGACGTTTGCGAAGTATCTTCGCTTGACGCTGAAGGGGCTGTAGACCGGTTGCCGAGTATCTAATTATGGGGTGTTAGTATAAGCGCACAACTAGCTTTAGAAGAGATTGGAAAATGTAAACGTACCTCTGTAGTGAGTGCTGTTGGTTCATCTTCCGTTCCAAATAGCTCGACGGCGCGGTCTCTTTCCGCTTGCTTAACCTTTTGGTAGTCCAAGAACCGCACTGACGGGCATTTCCACACGACCCAGTAGCGGTAATGCTCATGCTTAGTTATGGGATTGTCGACCAAAGCCAGATGAGTTAAGAGCTTCAGTCCACCCAGAGGCTCAATATCAGCTAGCTGTTGGAGGTTATTGGAGGCAAGTACCAGGCTTCTCAAGCTAGGAATGGAGTTTGCAACGGTAGGTTGAATTGAGGAGATACGGTTCCGCGCAAGTAGAAGTGTGGTGAGACGAGGAGAAAGAGGAAAATTTCCCAGTGTCTGGATATCATTATCGGTAAAGTCTATCGAGTCATGGGGCTATAGGAGTAGCAGGTCAGCTAAAGAGAGCTTATACCAAGAGCTAGGATGGAAAACCACTTACGCCTGCTACACCGATGTTCTCAATGTTGGGTATTCTGTGTCCTGTTATATTCCAAGGAAAATCTGCTATCAATGCTGATCCATGACATAATCAAGTGGTGTTGTAGCATCTGTTCTTTCCAAACATACCTCGTAGATCCAGCTCACGCTCCTTGAGAGGGTTGAGATAGGACAAAGATGACTTGATGAGGTCAGGAGTTAATCTCATGGTGAAGGATTTCAGCAATGCCAGACTTTGGGACTCCAAGGGCAAGACAGCGACTGAAGCACAGCTAGGATGTGCTTTAGGGGTACGTTTCGTGAAAAATTGGTTGTTAGTTGCTCGTGATGGTTTACATGTACTAAGGCGGCAAGCAAGGCTGAAGATTTGATCCAAAAATTTGAGACCAACTACGGCGAGGCCAAACTGACTAGGTTGGCTCCTAGCAGAGGACAAAAGAATAAGTGGGCCTTCTTTTCGCGGGGCACCTTGTCAAAGCTTTGGAGATACTAAGTGCATCGAACACGGTTTAGCCGGAGATTAACCGTATAGCTTTATAGGTTAGAACAACGACGGCGTCATCTATTTTATTCTACGTCTATAGCTGTTATTGTTTCTGCAGATAACTGTCTTTGATTTTATTTTGATCGCTTTTATTTTCGCCCTGGAATAGGCGTCCTAAACACCAAGCGTTATGGACCAGCGCAAGATTCTGGAATTCTACCACCTCTCCACACCTTTCCCGATCGAATGGCCAGCAGAGAACAATAGCGACGAATCTGAAGATGAAGAGCTCAAGGCAAAGTCCCAGCGACGAAAGTCCAGATACCAGGCGCTTGAGAAGGCCCGCAAAAGCATGATGCCTAAGGGGCGCTCATCCAATAATTCCAGCGCAGTCCAGATGGATGAGCCAGATCCGCTAGGCACCTCCGACAGTGTAGTGAGATCCCTTCGTCAAATGGGTATTAGAATTGAGGATAGACCACAGCTGAGTATGAATTCACTTTCAGTTGACTTTGTTTAGACACAAGATGCTGATACGAATCCTAGGGAACCAATTTATGCTTTCTTCGACTACCTTCTCGCCTGCTGTTTTTCTCTCTCAAATCCACGGCCAAGACGACACACGCAGCCTTATAACCGGCCTCGACAATTTATCCCAATCGATTGACCAGAAATCTGCCTCCTTGAAAGTTCTCGTCGAGTCCAATTTTGAGCGGTTCGTGAAAGCTAAAGCCACAATCGACAACGTCTATCGAGAAATGAAATATCGAGGCGCCGATCAAGAATTGCTAGCCACCAGGTCACAACAGCAAACACTACATGCCCGGCGAGCAAGTCGCAACAGCTTTAGAAATAGCGTGCTTTCGCCCAACACGTTGCCTTCAACCCTGATTCCCGAAGAAAAGAAGAAAAATGCGCTGCTAAAGGAGAGTGAGTACGGCGTGATGGGAATCAAAGCCCCTCTCCTCGAAGTCTCAGCTAAGGCTGAAGATGTATGGGGGCCGGCTCTCGGCGGCCGAGAAAAAGAAAACAGTCTCAAGCTTTTGATGAATAATTTCGAGCGATACAAAGAGTATACAGAACTTGGATCTTCTATCGCTGATAGTATCAAGCGCAAGGATCTTGAATCTCTAGTAGAAGATTATAACAAGGCACGCCAATTTGTAGAGGACAGTCGCAATTTAGCAAAGCAGGCAGCAGCAAAGGAACTTAATCTGTCAGATGGCCAGATCTACCAACTTCTCATTGCCGGCCGCATGTGGAGTGATGTTGAAGATCAGATCCAGATATTCAAGCGCTCCATCTGGCGCAAACTGACATCAACACATCAAGTCGCTCGCTCTGAAGGTCGCGCCGGCCAATCACAAGATCAGTATATGGAGTACATCACACTGCTGTTGGAGCTTGGCGTTGACCAAAACCCTATATACATGTGGCTCGCTAGTGAGTGGGAGTTTCTCAAGGGTCGGATTCAAACAACTGCCGATCGCTGCAAAGTGGAAATCGAGGTGCTGCGGCGTCGACTTGCGAACAGAGATAGGCCAAACCCCCATGTCATGGCTTCTCACTTGAAATCGCTGGGCCGGCAGATAATTGAAAGCAAACCATCGCAGTATGACACTACCGACGTCATTGAACTATGGGAGAAGATGCAGGCATTTCTCTCTAGTTTGCTGTCTTCCCAAGGTATTCTTGGAGAGATAGTTGAATTTGAACGAACTTTACGCGGGTTTGTTGACGGAACAACCCAAAGAACATTGCCGATCGGCTTCCAGGGAGAATCAGTTCAACACCACAAACTGACTTCTGACGGCACCGAAACTCTGGAAAAGGGTGTTGTTGAGTTAGTTGACGCCCTGAGAGACCATGTATTTTCATTCTTTGCGGGTCTTCCACCAGAAGACATATCCCTTTTGTTCTCTCCTTTGCCCCCCTCTCCTTCTCCTGCGGGCTCAAATATGAATGGACCTATGACACCTCGTTCAGGTCGTGATATGCGTTTCAATCTAGACCCACTGAACGTGCCTCCAACTACTAAACGTGGTGAGGCATGGGAAAAGTTTGCGTTCTGGCCCCCATGGTCTAATTCCATTAGCGGCGTGCACTACCTTTCCAACATGCTTGCACTTGTTGGATCTGGAGCAGCAGACCTTGCTGGTCTACGGCCAGTCAAAACTATTGACCCCACAGTTGTCGATCGCCTGAGAAACCTAGTGGGTGTTGCCCGAGAGAGATGTGTTACAGCTTTGTGTCCAGCTTGGAACACGGATGCTGAAAACGTCAAGTACGTCGAAGATTGGCATCGTTCCGTCGACCAGGGTGATGTTACGAAGATGCCTGCCAGCTTCGCAGCGTTTGAAGGGACTATGCTAGCTGGCATGCAGAAAATCTTATATATTTCCGAAGCCATGTCGAAATCTGAAGCCGGCGATATCGTGCTGCCGCCACCCGCCAAATTGCAGCAAATGGTGCGTAGTCAGTATGTCACAACTCTTTACAAGGCACTGAGTGGTATGGTAGAAAATGCAGAACGGTCAATCAAGACTACTGGCGATGACTGGACAACAGAATTTGACCGCAGTACTCTTTCTTCATCCATTCCAGTATCAGTGCCGGGAGGCCGCAAGCCCCTAGATGCTGGTGATAGGGTAAGAACTTCCTTTTTTTCTTTCCAAAGTTGGTTTCATTCTGGTTAACCCCCTTTTTTTCTTTTAGAATGTGCGAATGCTACTCACTCTGAGCAACTTACAAGCACTACGTTCACAGGTCGTTCCCAGCTTAAACTCTCAATTTGAAAATGCCTTCTCGGTGAAACTTACCGACGAGTCTAAAACAATCAAGGATGTCCTTGGCCAAATTGATGCCCGCCTGTTCCAGTCGTATACCCGCCCAGCTATAGAAAACCTGCGTGCTATCATTAAAGCTGGTATCTCGTCTTCTTCATGGGTCCCCAGGCACGGCGTTAGGCCTACAGAAGCTAGACCATACGTATATGAAGCATTGCTTAGTCTAGTGCTTATTCACAGCCAGGTCTCTACGACTACACCTTCACTAACTAACCAAATACTTTCATTTCTGTTGGAGCAGCTTACGCAGGAGATGCTTGAAGTGTTTAAGGTTCGTGATCGGTATCCTCTAGAGGCCCTAATGCAAGCAACTCTTGATGTCGAGTTTGTCTCTCAGACTCTCAGTCAGTATACTTCTCCTAAAGCTGGAGACATGCAAGGGATCATCTACCAGGAGCTAGACTCTCGAACCGATAATGATGCCCGTGCTCGACTACAATCTGAGCTTCCAGAAATGCGCAACACTCTCAAGAAGCTACGTGAGGCTAGCAAGAACGAGTTTGCCTGTTTCCGCAAGCCCAAGAGACCCGCTATGCCAGGACTTGAGAGACGTGATACGGACAGTTCTGTGACTGGTTATTAGCGAGACTTGGGACTATGGGGAGAGGCGGCCTGGCACAGAAATTATATACTCAATCATACTATCATGCACTTCTTTTTTCTCAGTAAACCAACCTACTTGTGCTAATAGAAAATAACATCATATATATTGACAATTATCACAAAGAGGAAAAAGAACTTCTCTTCTTGGGTTTTGTCAAAGGTAAAAGGAAAGGATAAATCGTAAGTAGTGAATTAGGAAGTCTATGATGTGTATAGATAACTTAGTCTGCGTGTGCAGGAAGCAAACTGTATAGAAACTTGCAAAACTAGAACTGGGAGGGTATGATAGAAAAAGGCCAGGCAAGGAAGGAAAACAACGGCCTACAAGCCTAGCAAAAGGGAAAAGCGTAAAAGCAATACAAGGAGAAGAAACCAGGGTTCTTAACGTCATTATCATAAGTGAAGGTGAAAGGGATGGAAACAGAAAAGGGAGGGTAGGTAAAAGAAACTCTTGACAGAAAGAAATGGCGTGGTGTATGCGGATACATATGCAAAACCAGAATGCACGCACTAGTTTCCAAGTAACAGCTGTGAGCAGAGCGTTAGTTCAAGGCATCGAGAATCAACGGGATTAAACTCGGCCTTTTCCTGTCGTGTTCGCAAAGTCTCATCTAGAGCGAGCAGAGAGGTCAGCAGGACAGAAAATACAAGTAAATCATAGCCACGGCCATGCCTATAGAGGCTTCATGCAATACTTACCAGTGACCCCAATGTTCTTATAAAACGCCGCAAACTCGGGCCCAGCCGATTCATTTGGGAACAGCAATCCCGTTTCCTCATCGCGGTTTACTTGCGGCAGAACACGCCGGCAACTCAAAAGCAGCTTGAGCAAGCTGGCCAGATTAGCGCCCTGTCCAATAAATGTCTCGGGCTGTCTCTCTAATGGCCAACCACCTCGCAAATTCTGCTGCTCCCAAGCTCGGAAGCCCCAAGTGCTTTTTTCAATGCAGTTTAAAAAGACAAGAGCCGTAAGAAACATACGGAATCCAATCTTGACCTTAGAGTCTTGGAGGTACCGCTGCATCTTATTTAGCAGAGATCGCGAGGTAGTGTTGCCCTTGCGCTCGGCAGCGGCATTAAGCTGTATCAACATAACCGAGTAAATGTCGATGCCCAGTCGCTCGTTAGGATCGCGAATCCAGCGCTCCAAGTTTTCTGACGGCCTCTTTTCAAGGATATGCCATTGCCGCTCACGGTCAATTATATCGACAAGGCCCCATAGCTCAAGGGCATGACGCAAAAGTTCGTCTTCGGTCTCATTAAGTGCTTCAACTGCAGTGGTGAGAATTACGCGCACCACGGGTGATGGCTCATGTTCGATGAGAAGGGGTAGGACCTGCCGCATGTACTCTTCAATCTTGGCGGGCATATCCTCCGAGTCACAGTCAATCATGATCGCTCGGGTTTCCATTTCAGGACCTTGTTCAGGAGGTGTACCTTCTTTGTGTGTGTTGATTTCGAATGTACGTAAAATAATCTTGCTTTCAGCTGTAGGGAACAAACTCCCCTCAATGTACGACTCGCCAGTGGCCAGTTGCACAGTATTTTTAATCATGTTGTATCTGTTCTGAGCTAGCACAACCTGCACCCCAGCGGAATAAAGCTCAAGTTGTTCATGGAGGCGCGTTCGCACGCACCCTGCACGCCACACACGCGGGGAAAGCACTTTGCAGCAGGTCTCACACGGGTCGCCTTTGCCACATGTCTTCCGGAGAATGCGGCACCGAATACAAGCGCCTAGCTTACGGACCTCTTGAACTTCTTTGCGGCGGGCAGCACTAAAACGGGCTCGGGCATGTTTTGGCCGCCCATTAGGGGAAAGATCCGTTGCGCCCATGCGCACACCCCCCCTATGGCCCGGAACCGGTGTTCTAGAAAGGTCTCGCGCCACTGCGGGTTGCGACTTGTTGGTTACGTACGTCATTCCTCCCCAGTCAGCATTGTCACCAACTTGGAAGGCATGGGATTCGGATGCGTTGGAGTTTGCTACAGCCGCAGCTGCGACTGCAGCAACGGCATCAGCATGTGCCTGAGCTTGGGCTTGAACTTGGGCGTCAACATCAGCTTGAGCCTGAGCCTGGGCTTGCTCAACAGCTTGTTGAACGGCTTGTTGTGTAGAGTGTGTAACGTGTGATTCGTGAGAGACTTGAGCCATCTGTGCTCCGTGGGCTGCCTGCGCCTCATGACCATCATGTACCGTCGGCAGGGCGTGTGCGGTTTGTGAGGCTACTAGTTGTGGATCAAGAAGTGAGTTTGTGAGGCGGGCAGTAGCAGCTTCAGCAACGGAGAGATCTGTAGCTGCAGAAGCTGCCTCAAGCCTGGCAACATCGGTCGATGACAGCACTAAATCGTCGTGAGAGTAGTGGTGTTCGTGTTGCTCATTGTTTTGGTTTTCCTTGAGCTCTTGCGATTGCCGTTGCTGATCATCGTTCTTGAGCTCATCGCGCTGGTCTTTCGTAGCAAGGGACTCAGTTACTGGGCTATGTGGTTTCGATATCCCATGAGCCATGGCATGGGTAGTAGAACCGGTGTCGTGAGTGTTGGTTGTCAGTAGCGAATGTGAGGGCGAATCAGGGGTCGGATCTGGATGGAATTCTGGAGGCAGAAGAGAGTTCAGACTTTGTTGGGCCATAGCTGCGGTTGTGGCATCATAACTTGACGGGGCATTATCGAGAGTGAACTGGTCTGGAAGGTCGAATCGGTCAGCGCCCTGAAGGCCATTTCCGCTCATGTTTCCCATGCCAGAGCTGTCGCCATTTGAAAGTTGTACGTGGACCAACGCTGAGCCGGGGCGATCGTGCTTCTCACTCATATCGACTTGGCGGGAAGCCTCAGCCAATGCTTCCAGTGCACTCCATTGTTGTGCAAGAATAGTGTCAGTGGCAGAAGCAACATCAACAGCATTATGGGCCGTGACGCCAGCGGATAGTCGTTCGGCAACAGGTGGCACGCTCGATATTCCATGGAGAGTCAGGCAGGCATTTATACGCTCAGTCTCTGAAATAGCTGGGCATTTGCCACTTTTTGTAATATGACCGGTCAAGCTGTCTATACGGCCCTTGGGGAAGTCTTCACCACAAAGCTTGCAAGTATGGGGATAGCGATTGCTATTATCAGCCAGCTTGGGCCCACGCTGGAAATACTCCAGAATAAGCGGATTCGGTTTGCGGCCCATGGCTTGCCTAAAGCTAATCTTCGAGAGTCTGATAGGCTATTAAGCTGTTGTGATGAATAGCAAGTGAAAAAAGGCGTTCAAGATCAATGAAGAATCGAAGTAGGCTGCTAGACCAAGCCCAACTAAACACACCCACCCACCAGTGTTTATTATATTGGCGCGAAAGAGGGCCAAATAAGTGTTGTAGAGGAACACAGCGAAACGAGGAATGAAAATCAAGAGACAATGATTGCAAACTTATCATAGCCCGGTATCTCGTCTCTTGGGTCAACTTCTCTGGTAGTAGTGGGCTGGCTTGATGTTTGGCGGTGCTGGCAAGATGAAATTCTGCCAATCTTGACCGACAAAAATTCTCACACCGCCTCCAGTTGATCCTCGTACAAGACCCACCTCGAGCCCTAAACTTGCAGCTTCTCATTGGCAGAGTGTCCACCGCCTTTTATTTCCCGCAGTTTAGCCGCAACTCGCAAGCTTTGAGGTTAGTGGGGTTTTGCTTAGTCTAGGACCATCCTGTTCCCCAGCGTCATCGTCATGGTTAGATTGTTTAAGTGAAAGGAATAAGCTGATGCTATTCTGCCAGATCAGAGCTTCCTTCTAGCCTATGGATGAAGCGTTGACAGCTCTGTGTAAGTGAGCGTAAATCTATCGCACCAATAGGAGCTAGGTAGGATTGTGACTAGGGTTACGCAGCTGTTCGACCAACGTCTTTTTGGCTGTTTAGTTGTTGAGTGTGATACTCAATCATTTGTCTAATTTGCTCAAAGCTAGATTATTACTGGTTTTTAGTACATGTGTCTAGACTGCTTTGTCCGCAACTGGATGGTCGATTTCTGATCCCTTTGTATGACTTCATAGGGGCTATCTAGGCACTGCTTTTAAATAGCTCCTTGCGCTGGTCTCCAGCCCCATCTCCTCATTCCTCCCTCTCTTCTTGGCTTGCCGTGTTGTGTGTTGTATGCACGTAGCGGGAATGTCATATCTGGTAACTCTCACATTACTATAAAACAGTCGTCGGATATTTCCTTCTTACTAGCACTGCGGCTGATCATGGTATCTCTCAAGAAGCCTCATATCCTAGCTGTGGCTACCCTCGCAGCGGCAAGACAGCAACTAGCTGAATATGTTCTTACTGATGTGAGCCTCTACCTTCTAGATTGATACATTCTGATATTCCTAACATCATCTAAAGACAGGATCAATTAATGGCGGCAACACATTTCCAGGCGTAACTGTCCCTCTTGGAATGGTCAAGCTGGGCCCTGATTTATACACTGGACATGATTCCTATTCTGGCTATGCCCCTGACGGAGTTCTCATGGGCTTCAGTATGCTCCACGAAAGCGGCACAGGAGGCGCCCCAAAGTATGGTGTTGTAGCTCAACTTCCGGTTGTTCGGCCTGTGGATGACCCGCTGGCAGACTGGAAGGTTGGTAGAGGCCGACCTGACGAAACCGAGGTTGGCCGTTATAAATTTTATATGGAGACTGGTATTGTTGCTGAGATGAGTGCTACAGCTAAAGCTGGCATACTCACATATACATTCCCAAATGGCTCTGAGCCGGGAATCATCGTCGATGTTGGCCATGTGCTCTCGTCGTATCGGGGCCAAGGCCTGGAACAGCACTATCTAGGCGGTCGTATCGAAGTGAGGGAAAAAAGCCATGAGCTTTACTATACAGGATATGGAGACTACGACAATGTAGGTAGACCTGTTCTTGTGATATCTTGCATCGCAAGTGCTGACTGAAATATACACCTAGGGCTGGAACAGGGCCGAGAAATGGCGTGTGTTCTTTTGCGGTTACTTCGACTCCCCGGGCTCGTTCAAGACCTTCATTGGTACAGCATCGACTCAAGTCTCAAATGACACATATTCCAAGGTACATGAGCGCAAATCGACTACCGAGAATGTTGGTGCAGTGTTCTCGTTTAGTCGTCAAAAGGTTACATCTCGTATTGGCGTGTCCTTTATTTCAGAGGCTCAGGCCTGTGAGAACGTCGACTATGGAATTCCCCCTGGCACGTCAGTCTCTGAAGTACGCGATTCTGCTCGAAAAGCTTGGGAGACCCAGGTGCTAGGGAAAGTTACAACCAGAGAGACCAACGTTACCAAGCTCCAGCAATTGTACACGGCTTTGTACTTTTCAAACCTACTACCAACAAACAAGACGGGAGAGAACCCAAAATGGGATTCTGATGAGCCGTACTATGATGATATCTTCACGTTTTGGGACACAGTGAGACTTTCCCTTCATGGTGTCAAGTAGAGATCTAGTAAAGTGACTGATAATGACTCCCTATAGTTCCGATGCACTACCTCTCTGCTACACATTATCCAGCCAGATGCTTACGAAGAGTTCATTCGCTCATGGATTGATATTTGGCGACACGAAGGATTTATGTCTGATGCTCGCTCATCATTTTTCAACGGTGCTGTTCAAGCTGGCTCTAACATCGACAACGTCTTTGCTGACGCTTTTGTTAAGGGTGTACGCGGTAAAATCGACTGGGTTGATGCCTATAATGCCATGTTGACCAACGCCGAGATTGTCCCTCCAAATAATGATGACCCTCGGGATACTCATGGCTCAACCAAGGAGGGCCGCGGGGCCTTGCCAGATTGGTTAAGTCTCGGGTATATCACTCGCCGCTTCACCCGCTCCGTTACTCGGGCAGTTGAGTAGTAAGTTGGCATGCAAATTCCTAGACTCATGGCCCCCCTCACACTTCCTTTCCTTATTAAAAATTGTCTAGCTCTACCAACGATTTTGCTCTTTCTCAGGTGGCTTTTGGTCTGGGATTTGCTGATGAAGCCACCAAGTACTTGAATCGGTCACGTAATTGGCGGAATCATTGGAACATGGATATGAAGGCACTGGGGCACTCGGGATTCTTGGGTCCTCGGGAAAAAGACGGCTTTGTCGACCAAGATCCGTTGTCATGTGGAGGGTGCTATTGGGGTGATGATTGTGAGTGCTCGAGACTTCACAACTCCGCCGCTGCTCTGTTTGCTAATCCCTATATTCACACGTTTAGACTACCAAGGTCTGCCATGGGAATACTCCTTCAATGCACACCATGATATGGCCAAGATTATTGACCTCGTTGGTGGTCCCAAACGATTTATACACCGTTTGGAGCTCACCTTCACGCCCAATATTGTGCCCGGAAACGGGAATTTCGGTCATACTATCTTTAATCCCGGAAACGAGCCGTCATTTGGCACCCCATTCTTGTACAACTTCGCTCATCGCCAGTATTTATCGGTGAATCGTAGTCGCTTTATTGCAAAGTCATACTATAGCCCTTCCCCAGGCGGGCTTCCAGGTAACAGCGATGCGGGTGCAATGGAATCGTGGCTACTATGGAACATGCTAGGCTTGTATCCACTAACAGGTCAGACTACGTTCCTGGTTGGATCACCATGGCTATGTGATGCTACAATACACCTTGGAGAAGGTCGCACCCTCCAAATCACGGCATTTAACGGATCCGAAGACTCCTTTTATGTGCAAGAGCTTCGCGTTAATGGCCAGCTTTGGAACCAATCATGGGTTAGCTGGGCTGACGTCTTTGAGCGTGGTGGGACCCTAGAATTTGCGCTTGGAAGCAATCCGGTCAAGTGGGATATAGGCCCTTTGCCGCCTAGCCCAGCAACAGACACCGCACACCCAACATTCCTTTTGACTGAAGATCTGGTGCCAGGGGCATACTCTGGAGTATGGCTACCTCCAATGCTGGTGCAGGCATGGTCGATCGTGCGTATGTTTAGTGTTGCTTTGAACATGGCTATAGGAATGCTCCTCGTGGTATGTGGAGTTGTTTCGTGGCGGCGAGTGGTTGTGATTTCAAGACACTTACAAGCGAATACTGGTGAGAGGGAAATGCTACTCAAGAAGAACTTCGGCGCAGATGCGGTTGACAAAGAAACCTATGCCCCTCGATACAAGTCGTTTCTATAGAAGAATGTCAAAAACAAGAGACTCAGAAACAGCTACAGAAGGTGGTATCGAAAGATATGGTCATATAAACTATCTAAGGTATATATAGACAAACAAAACAAAATGAGATGTACCCAAGAAAAGAAAGCAAACAACCACAACTACCTATGGTAGCTAAGTAGATCGAAGCTATCATGATACAGATACGGGAGGTACTGAGGACAAGGTAGAGTAGAGTACAAGTGATGACGCCGACAGAAATGAGATGGCCAAGTTAAAGCCCCAAGTAGAGACAGCTTTTAAGCAGAGAAGAACAGGAGCAAGAAAACGCCAAATTCCAACAAATAACACCAAAGAAACATTAATCAAAACAAGACACTACCAGACGTTGCGGAACTCCTCGCGATCATTGTCCGCGTAGTAATTGGTCGCTGGGCTTTCTCCAGGTTCAACATCCCGTTGCAATGCCCATGTAGAAGCATCAGGAATACCATCTGCTTGGATAAAAGGGTTAGACAGTAACGGCTCATTCTCGTTTTCCTCTTCTTGGACTGATTCCGGAGCCGGAGCCGGAGCTGGATCTGAAGAGCCCATGGCAGCAACTGGGAGAGATGTTTTGGAGGCCGAAGAACATTGAGAAGGAATCGGCAGCTGTTGCGGGCTGGTATTTGTAGCCGCACTTGCCGTCTTGCTTTTTGACTTTATCTTTTTCTTTTTCTGAATTAAAGTGCCTTGGTTTTCTGTTCTCATATGGGGCGATTGAGATCGTGCTGGAGGGATGTAGCGAGGAGTAGCCATGTAACGGGCGTGGAGCGGTTGATTAGCAGTGATGACAGGATACTGATTTCAGTGTGTTAGTGTGGAATACTGTAAATATAGACAAGGCGGGGAAAATAACTTACATTCCAGTCACCAAACTCGAGTTCACGGGCCTTTGAGTACAGTTCTTCCTCAGAGGCATCGATTTCAAAGTCTCCAGAAAAAGTGCCGTGAGGGAACATGGACTCTCCTGTGTCCCTACTTGAGGAAGACCCATTGTTTTGCACAGAGCCCAACAACGGAGCTGTTTGTCCTGCTGTAGCGGTGGATTGACCCGGCTTCGGTATCCAGTACTTGCCTTTCCCACCCCGCTCATAACGCATCCCTTCACGGACACGAGCCATACGCGAGCGAGAGTCCTCATGAGCCATGATTTTGTCAGTTGAATCGAAGGAGCGGTAGCCGTAGCTATCACCACGGAATGTATCCTTGGTGTCTTGGATCAGGTCGACCACACCAAAGGCGTCACGGAAAGCAAATGCAACGGGCATCCGAGCTGACATTATGTTGTTATCGGCAAAGTCCTTCCAAGAGAAGGCATACCAGTGTACAATTGCAAATACGGGCATTTCAATGCAGATGAGGGCATCTTGAATAGCAGCAGCAAGGGTTTCAGGTGTGTAGCCACTGATGTCAGGAATGGCCCCCAACCACACGAGAATTCCCAGGAGAAAGCCCTGCCAATACGAAGCAAAGATGATCAGTTTGACACTGAGAAACTTGGGCACAGGCCTGAAAGGCTTTAGGTCATTGTGCATGCAGACCCAGAACAAGCCAAGTGCATATAAGCTGACGGTCACACTGATGTTGTAGATGATCCCCTGCCAGAAGTATCCCGAGGTAAGGCTGATGTAGCCTTCTTTGTAGACACCGCATGCCTTCATGACGATGGTGACTAGTGTCTGGACCGGCTTGAGCCATGCGTACTGCAGAATACCTCGCTTAATGGCTAGAAATGTATGAGGATCCGAGATGTCGACTTTGGCGAGGACGGTGTCGAGTGGCCAGGCATGGTGCACTGGGGGGCGGCCATGGGTCATGATGATGAGGGCTCGCTCGCCATCAAGATAGTTGATTAGTAGTTGGAAGAAGGTGTAGATGGTAAAGGCTTCATAGAAGTCGCGAATGGGGTCGACGAAATGAGAGATCTTTGGTGATATGAGACCCATGAACGACGAGAAGGCGAAGATAGGGACCCTATGCTAGTGTTAGCCGGAAATATACAGGAGGCAATAATCAGCGCAAATAGTGAGGAGTCGTACATTAACAGGATTCGAATAACATAGCGCTGAAGCAGAGGCTTGCGGTAGTTTTTTCTGTAACCCGAAGCTGGTCAGTACGGAGTTGCTCTGAAGAACATTGCATCATATCGAGTATCAGAAGCGCGTTCTTGAACAGGACGGATAGAATGCTTACGTCTGTAGCCATATTGACCTAGAGAGCGGGGTGTAGTTAGTATGCGACTATAACTCTGGTGATAGGTGCACTGGGCTTGTCGGAAGCTTTGGCGTTTGGGCAGCAACAACAACACTTACAAAGCTGATAGTAGAGCAGCCACTAGTGACGATACTCCAGCTGCTACCTTTACACCATGCGCAAAGGCCTCGCCGGCTCCCATCATATTTGCGGGGATTGGGGCCGTTTTTTGTTGGTCGGTCGCTGGGCGACTGGTGTACGAAGAATGATGTCGATATCGTGATGAGAAAGTGCGCACGACAAAGGATGGGTTCCTTGTCGAAAGGAAGCTTTGCTATGAGTAAATGAATCAGAAATAAACGATTGATCGCAATTGATAGACAGATGAGAGGCAAATGTGGCAGCTCGCGGTTTCCTGAAGCGCTTCGCGCAAGGGCAGAGGAAGTGTTGACGAAGAGCGCAGATTAGAGGTTCAATCGAAATTAGGTTAGGAGAGGTAGATTCAGGCTCGGATAGTTTCAATTAATGATGATTACATGCAACCAAGTTCGAGGTGCATGGATGTACATGGCATGATAGTGTGATCCCTATCCCTATCCCTATGCCTCTACCGCCTGGACAGCTCAGCTCCTAAACACGATGAGGCTCACTGGCTTAGCTTGTGGCTTAGGTTGAGCGACAGTAGATAAAGACCTAGGCTGTATTTATAGTGGCTGTAGGTGCTCAAGGGCTACAGTATACTGATAGCCCCTAAACCCTCTAGGACAAGCTATAGCACACAGCCCCTGCCTATATGTCTGTATTTTGTCCAGGGCTTCGCACGTGAAGTCAAGGCTCGTCAAGATTTATGATTTCTTCACCTGTCTGCCTCAGAGCATCAACCCCCATATTCTGCCTCTCTCCTCCATCCATACGCTTATATAGACGAAACCCCTCTCTTTGACGACTTTACGGAGAGGGAATGCATTGCCTAAAGCTGCGCGCTAAAGCGTCGTAAGCTCCTTGAGCTTCACCCACCCATACTAATTATTCTACGAATATCCTTCCAAGCCGACGCCTTTTCTTATCGCCAACTGCTTTGCGCCCTTTGTCGTCCTTGGCGCGCTATGTCGTCTCCCTTCTCTTTGTCGCTGACTGCGGCCTTAGAGCCGGAGCCTCTTGATAGAGAACATGCGATGTTGATAAACACGCGCGAAGAGCCGACTGTGCCAGTGCCAGACTTCAACTAGTAGGCAACCGACCCGTCTCAGCTTGTTCCCATGTCTCCGTTACTAACCCCGTGCAGTGAGTTCCTCATATATTTGATCATCACATCGTTCGTCGCTATGTTTTTTCTCTTGTATCTCAACCGCCTCTTCAGCTACTTGGTTTCCTATGCCATCCGAACATACACCTGGCACAAGCACCACATCTACGTCGAGATCCAGGCCCTGCAGATTTCTCTCCTAGCCGGTAGAGTCTTTGTTAGCGGAGTGCGATACCACGGCGAGAACGAGGCGTTCCATATCCAACAGGGCTACTTCACTTGGTGCTACTGGCTCCGTAATGTGCGTAACCTGGGGCAGCTTAACGACCGCTTGCAGGATACCGAGGGTCAAGAAACATCAACCAAGGCCCTTCCTTGTCGCTTTGCTGCACATTTGGTTGGCATTGAATGGTTTGTCTATAATCGCACACCTATTTACGATTCCATGCTGGAGGGTCTCTTGCGGAACAGTCCGCCTCAAACTGGATCAAGCTCATTGGAAATTCATGATACATCGTCGATTCGCAGACGAGCAACCCGCATCTCGGATGAAACTGGAGCCAACGAGGCGTACAGCTTACACGGAAACACAAGCTCTGCGAACTTGCAGAATCCAGTTGATGCCCCGGCGAGCCATGGCGCTGGCAGTGACAACGAAAAGCCATCTACCACAGACGAATCCGAGATCCCTTTCTTACTACGAGTATTTCCTATTCATCTCGAAGTTAACAAAGCTGCCATGGTCATGGGAAATGAGCATACTAAAGCCGTGCTAGTTGTTAAGGCCGATGATCTCTCAGGAGACATTGACGCGATTTCAACTGATACTCCTGATCCTTACCGGCAAGTCTTCAACCTCCGCTTCAAGCACCCTGTCGTTGAGATGCGCCAAAATGCCGATTATCGCGAGGAGCAGACAGCTCGTGCTACCCGAGAACGCCGAGCAGCCCAAACCACGGAGCCTGTAACCAAAAAGCCTTTCTTCTCTTGGCTCTTTGGCCGCTGTGCATCTAGCTTTCACAACATGATGCCCCGATGGAAATACTCTATGGAGCCCGCAACTCCTTCAGCACATACGCCAATCGACACAGCTACATCCCAACCTGCAGGAGCAAGTCAATGGCAGGGCTTATCCCGATATCTAGATGATCAAGCCCAGGACGACAAGGCCCGCTGGGCCCATGTCGAGTACGCTGCAGAGCCTGTGATTGTTGACAGCCCTTCAGCCACTATGTGCATTTACTGGGACTCTCCAACTAAAGTCCCCGAGCTACCAGATCCTGCTCTGCGCTCTAAAGAGGACCCCTATGCCACTAATATTAACGGCGAGATTCCGCCTGCCTGGGGTATTAACATGACTATCAAGGGCGGCGTGGTAAACTACGGCCCATGGGCAGACCGCTGTCGAGCAGAACTACAGAATGTCTTCTTCCCAACTCTATGTAAGGATGCTATTCCTACGCCGGCGATCCGTCCAGGTGAATATCGCGTGCCTACGCAATTTCGGATGTACATCCAGCTAGATGACAACGTCACAGTACGCATCCTCACCCAAGAAGACTCGAAAAATTGGAAATGGAAAGGCAAAGCCCCGATGCCTACTGACGCACCTAAGCGGCGTCGGCGTGACAAGAAAGGCGCCAAGCCTGAAGCCATACCCACCCAAACCCGCCAGCCTGGGTGGCTGGAGTTTAAGGTCTCGCCTAACTCCACAATCAATTACTCTATGGACATGGTTGCTGGTACTAAGGGCTATTCTACAACGGTTGACGTCGACTTTCCTGGAACTGAGATGTCCTCAAGCGTTAACCATCAGATCCTCCTCCGTAGTGGCCCCTTCAAAGTATCGTGTGATATGGGCTCGCCACTGCAATGGAATGCTCTGCGCGCGTGGAATTTTGGCATCTCAAGCGACGATATCGAGCTCTTCCTACTTCGTGATCACATCTTCCTTATCACCGATCTCGTTGAGGATTGGGGCAGTGGTCCACTGACTGAATATCTCGTATTCACCCCTTTCAAGTACCTAATCAGCCTCGACTTTCGTCGCTTCAAGCTGTATCTCAATGTCAATGATGCAAACGTTATTGACAATGCTATTTCTACGAACGAGAACATGTTTCTGGTCCTTGGCAGCTCAGCTATGGCAGCGTCCCTGACAATTCCCATCGATCAGTTCCGGCCACCCAAAAATGCTATTCCATTTGAGGTCCGGCTTGATCCTTTGATGATTTCACTGCAACTTCCTCCATGGAACACCCAGGCTGCCTTTATGCCCTCCAAAGAAATCGGCCAAGCCGAAAGTCTCGTAGCCTGTGGCAAATATGAGTACAATGCTACTACTTCAGTAGCCAACACAGACACCCTAGTACTCGACATCTCCATCCAGTCTCTAGTAGTTAAACTATTTGGGTCTGTCCTGCGATATGGCCTCAAGCTTAAAGATAACTACTTTGGCGATGACCTCCATTTCCGCACTGTACAGGAGTATCAAGATATGTTGCAACTTAGAGAGTACAACCCATCTGCCGAAACTGCAAACAGGGCCCCATACAAAAAGTCTAATGACATGGATGTTGTAATGGCAGTGAAGCTAGACGATACCAAGATCTTCGTGCCAGGCAACTTGTACTCAGCTGAGCGAAACATCCACGTAGAGATGGCCTCGATAATAGCCGATGCCCGCTTCACCAACTACTACATGGACTTGGAACTTATTATTTCGCCCATTAGCCTTGCTCTTGGTGCCTTTCAGCAGGAATCTGACATATCAACAGTATCTTCTACAACTACACAAATGTTCATTGATGGTGTTCGTGTTTTTGGCAACCGCCTTTTTGGTCTTCCCCCAAGTGAGCCCACATACATGTGCAACTGGGATCTAGGTATTGGTGCAGTAACTGGTGAGTGCAATGCCGAGTTCCTTGCAGCATTAGCACTAGGTGGTCAGGCGTTGAGCTTCACTTTTGACGATGAAGAAAATGCGCTTGTGTCTTTTTCGTCCATTGTCTACTATGATGTCACCTTCTTGCGCCTTCATGTTGATGCTGTCAAGCTTTGGGTGCATGTCGATGAAGCTGCGTTTCTCCTCTCAACAGGCAGAATCGATGTAAATTACAATGATTGGGCTCGAAGTCACTACTCTAAAAAGGCAACCATTTCCCTTCCCGACATTCAGCTATCATGCATCAACACCGAAGATGCTTGCTCTAGTAGGGCTAAACACCTAGGGTGTGGCAGTAATAGCACTTCTAGGGCCAATCAAACCTTTGTCCCTGCTGAGGCAGATGTCATGGTTAAGACTCACGTCCAGCTGACCATGATCGGACGCAAGTTCAAGTTCACCGAAGAGCGGAAAAAGCAGCAAGAGCTTATAAGACGCGAAGACCAGAGAACCCAACGTATTCCATTCTTACTCTTCCCCGAATATGCAAGCGACTATATGCCAGAAGCTGTCGACCCGCCAGCCCAGGACATCCCGCCAGTACCACACCCTATAAACGGCGAGTTTTTAGGAGATGACCAGGCATCTTCAATCCGAACAGGATCCTCTGCAAGATCACACAGGTCACAGCGTACTCAGCAGTCTCGTATCATCCCAAAAACTGGTGGAGGCAGTACTCTTAGGCGGCAAAGCTCCTTCTTATCCTTTTCTAGCACCGCTAGTAGTAGTAAAAGCGTTCTACGGCCTTCTGATTCTTCGGGGTCTCGCAGCCGCTCCCAAATAAGTCACTCTCAACCCCAATCCCACCCCCAACCTCAGTCTCGCAGAGGTGAGCGTTGGCGAGATGCTGCGAGACGATCCTCAACATACTCCGAGATGACAGAGAGCATACATGAAGCCCAGTCATCTGCTGTTTTCTCCAGCCAATACTTCACACCCTCATTTACACTGGACAATGTCGTCCCACAGTCGCGCGATGCCTTGGCCCTTGCTATAGCAGAGGAACAGGCTGACTATGGTGACTTTATGGTTGCAGATTTCCCACTTGAAGACATAGATCCAAATTCATTGGGTGAAGACCACACATATACAGGCTTTGTTGTTGAGTTCCCACGAGGAATCAGCGGCTTCTTCACCCCGGCCTCTGTACAGCATACCACAAAGCTGCTCTCCGCCTTGCAACCATCATCGCCCGATGATATACTAGACTCTCTGCATCTCTCTAGCATGGAGGATATTCTCAGATTCAAAAAAGAGGCAGATATTCGTGGCTCGATTCTAGATGTCATGGTGTGCCTGCCCTCAGCCCATTTCCGCTTCTTAAACTCATCATCTCTGGACTCGCCTGACCCCCTTCTAGAGGAACAGGACCAATATGATGTTCAGCTCTCTAAGTTGGCTGTTGTCATGCGCAATACAGAGTCGTGGGGAGATGCGTTCAAGGCCGAGACGCGCAATGATCGAACGTCGTTCAGAACATCGTTTGGCAGTATGACATTTTCAGCATCTGAACGTCTCAATGGCGGGGCTGAACCCCAGGCCGCTGTACAGGCTCATATCGATGGTGCTACTTTTTCTATGGGCTCGCGGGATGTCACTACTGTTGACACAGACATCGGCAACATCACTTGCAACATGTCCTCGAGCAAACTTCAGTATCTAGCCTCTCTCATCCACCGGACCGATGTCCTCGTCAAATCCATAGGCACCACTGTTGAGGAAGTTGTCTCCAGTCACAAGAACCGTGTACAATTCTTTGTTCAACAATTGCTTGCTCAAGCCCAGCGGATCCCAGACCCACCATTCATTGTGCGACCATCTGCAGTGCTAAGATCGGTACCTGGTCATCTACGTGTCCACGATTCATGGAAGATGGTCCAACGCTTACGACAGATTTGGTCCAAGATGGATTCGCTTGCACGTGATGAACTGCTGACGGCGTGTTTGGAACCACATCCCATGCCTCCGGATGATGTCCAAAACCAAATCATCGCCATGTTCACAAAATGGCGAGGTTGGGACCTTGGCCCATTGTCGGATTCGGTTCTGATCAGGAGAATATTTGACCGTCTGGAGAAAGACTCCGTGAATGCAGCCAATTCTAGAGCCCCTCGAGGCCATTCCTCGACTCTACCCTCAACTTCATCTTCGCCATCGATTGACAAGAAGCCACCTTTACTAATGACTTGTCATCTGGGCGAGATCGAGCTTGTGCTTGATCCTGGGCCCAAGCAAAACAGGGCAGCACTCATGGGTCTGACCGCCAAGATTAAAAGCAACGATTTACGGAATTTGCCTCCGGATAATTTTGACATTAGTAACTCCGATGAGCCTTCTATCACAGTGATTAACCTGCACTGTCGAGAGGCCGCTGTCAAAATCAATTGGGAGCTCTGTGAACTGGTAGATGATGTACTGGAATTGTACAACCGAACTGGTGCAAATAGTGCTTCTAGTTTAGGCGCTAACAGGCCCGTGAATCCAGCAAGTCCAAGAGGCAAGCCTGTATCTAAGAAAGGGATTCACCCCGCCTCTACCCCCAAACATCTGCCTAAGCCTAAACTTCATATTGTTGTTGCAGTTGGCAAGTCTTCTCTCGATCTTGATACCATTAACCTCCATTCAACCATTCTGTGTAGTGGTATAAATGGCTCCATTCTCGTGGACAACCATTCAGGAGAAGCTAAGACCCTTAATGTCATCATGAGCTCTCATGCAGTCACTTCCAGCCTATTTAGCCACTCGTTGAAGCTTGGGATATTCCAGCTACAGGAGCCAAGCTTATTTATATCTCATGAGGAGCGCGAAACGGCAAACATGATTAGCCACGTGGTTAAATGCGCTCCCAGCAGCAAGAGCATGAGCTTGCTAGTCAAACAAGATCCATTAGCTCTATTTGAAGTAGCTGACCTGCTAATCAAAGACGAGTTTGCTAGGTTGTACAAGATCAAGACGTCGATCATGGCCAAGTTTGCTAAGACTCCAACAGCATCACCCAAGGCAGCAGCATCTCTCAAGATCATCGATCAGTTGTCCAGTATCAAGATCAACGTGGCTATGTTTCTCAACGACTACAATGTTACAATTCCCTTGTGCCAAAACCTTGCCTACAATATTCAAGGCGTAGTTGCCCGGGCTGCTGTAGCCACAAATTATGGCAAGGAATTGATTTTTGATTTTGATATCAAGGAGAACTCGCACAGCTTTGGTGTAGGCTCAGGACTAAACGTGCATGAAGTTTCTCTCCTACAAATCCCACCTATGAATGGTCGGGTCCTCAGTGTCATCAGTCCTACCGAACACACCATTTCCGTAGCAACATCACTCGAGATGGTCCAGCTAGATGCATCGGCTGTCTACAGCCTACTGATGCTTCCCAACAAGGCTCAGTTAACCGCAGAAATTGAGGATATGCAAGTCATGGCTCAAGCTCTGAAACGCCACTTTAACGATATTGTTGACCCAGATCAGATCGGATCCCCTCTTTCTGGACCGGTTTCAAAACTCCCTACCGTTGTCTCTACAGAGTCTACTCCAACGCCACTCGTCTATAAAGCACACGTTTCTCTTGCTGGCCTGCACGTATTTGGCAAGACATCACTCGTGTCTGACCCTGACCCGCTCGCCTATGTCTCTTTCAGTTTGGAAAAGGTTCATGTTGAAGTCACGAATCAGGCCGGACCAGGCCAGCCAATATTCGACAGCCCGCAAATCAATCTTAATCTTAGCCACATTGGATTTGATATGCGAAAGGGCCATGAAGCTGCTATGAGGTCCTGTGGTAGTCTCGTTTTTAGTGCTCTACTATCCATGTCACTATCAGGCCTGGGTCCAGCGCCTGGATCAGGCTCTTCCACTGGCCATGACCAATGTGAAAGATGGTTTTCGTTTCAGACCAATGGCCTTGAGATTATGCTGTCTCCGGAAACAGTATCAACGGCAATTGATATTATGGGTCATATGGGAGACAAGATCAACGACCTAGATACCACACGGGAACGCCAGTATCTACGCAAACTACGCCACTCCAAGCCTCGTATTTCAATCAACAACACCCAAGATGAGTCTTCGGATACTGACCTATTTGATTCAGTCTTGGACTCATTCGTCTACCATTTCCAGATCCGTGACATCACACTCTGTTGGCTTGTTTCTGGTGCTATGGAAGAATCTGTCGGCCAAGAGGATCTTGTGCTTACTGTTGAGCTAATTGAACTCAGTACGCGCAAATCAAAATCAGCCTGTTTAGAAATACAAAACTTGCAGCTACAAATGGTCCCTGTTGATGAGGTCAAGACTTCAGTACGCTCTCATCACTCAGCACTGCTGCCTGAGATTATTTTCAAGGTTGCCTCCTTTAGCTCAGGCCGCTCACGCAAACTCGCTTTTCAGGCCGTTGGGAAGTCCGTCGATGTGAGGCTCACTTCGGGCTTTATGATTCCTGCCACACATCTTCAGGATTCTCTTACACGCTCAGCGAGTAATATCCAAAAAGCAACCGAGAATTGGTCCCATCCCACCCCTGTAGACTCAATTTCTTCTCCTTCAACACCAACGGGGCTCTCCTCAAATACAATTGAGAAACGTACTGGACTCAGCCGCAAGCGCGTAGAATCTCTGCTGATTCATGCAGACTTTGCCGGTGCAATTCTGCATCTCTCAGGCCGGCGAAGTCCTCCAGTTCCATCACTTGCCACCTTCAGCAACGACAAGCCTACATCAACACCATATTGCCGAACTACCTCAGCAGGTAAATATGGACAATTTAAGACGGATGAATCGAATATCAGTGCTACGCTTCGCAGTCCAGGTCTTGCTTGGAGATTGGAATATCGCGATAATGGCACAGATAAGCCATCTCTCAACGGTGAAATCAAGGTGGAAGGCTCTAGCAACACATTGCACCCAACGGTGGTGCCCCTGATCATGGACATGAGCTCAAGTTTCAAGGAGGTAGTAAGCGAACAGAAGCAAAGGAACGACAAGAAAGAGCGACAGCACGAGAAGGCACAGACCGAGAAAAAGAAGCGGTCACGTACCAGCGAGACCACTTCCAGTTGGCTTGGCACAGTGGTAACGACGGACAGGAAAGACAACAATAAGGACAGTAACAGTAACAATACAGCCGAAGATGATAACAGCATGCTCGGAGCTAACCCCTCGAATGTTTTTGGCAAGCTCAACATCAACATCGGTCTGCGCATTACCAAGCAAGAGTTCTCGCTATCATGTCAGCCCATAGCACGCGTAGCGGCTACAGGCTCTTTTGACTCCATTTACATGGCCATCAACACTGTGCATTCTAATGAGCTAGGCAGCTTCCTAACCCTTACAACATCATGCAGCAACTTGCAGGCCTCTGTTCAACATGTGTATTCACGCGATTCAACAGCCAGCTTTGCAGTAGATTCGATTGTTCTGTCGCTGATGAACAGCAAGCATTTCAGTGGTACTGCTGGTGTATCAGCCCTGCTCAAGGTAAGCCCGATGCAGGTAGCTATCAATGCTCGCCAATTGCAGGACTTTTTGCTGTTTGGCGAGATTTGGTACCCCAAAGAAATGCGAGGGAATAGGGACGATGGAGGAGGGGTCGTGCCGATGCAACAGGCCTCAGTCCCTATCACTGACCCTACCCTGGTTCCTATGCCGGTTCCTGCTTTACATGGGACAACCAAGGACGCTTCCCAATCTAATCCCGATTCCCCGTCCGCTCCTTCCTCTCCGATAGAACCGACAATGGCAGCTCCCAATGGCCACTTCGTCCAAATGTATCAGCAGGTCTCTGCTACGGCAGCTTTTCCCTGGACAGCCACAATATCCATCGAGTCGCTCAACGTCGACCTTGACATGGGCCAAGCCGTCGGCAAGAGCGTCTTTGTTATTAGGAACTTTTGGGTATCGTCCAAGAAAACCTCGAATTGGGAGCAAAACCTTTGTTTGGGCTTTGAACGCATTGGCATCGACTCAACTGGCCGCATGAGTGGCTTTGTAGCTCTGCATGACTTCAAACTTCGCACATCCATTCAATGGCCAGACCGGGAGCAAATTGTTAGCCTGACGCCCTTGATCCAAAGCTCGCTGTCATTTGACCAGTTCCGCCTCAAGGCATCTTGGGACTACCAAGCCTTCCTTGTGGCCGATATCACCTCTTTAGACTTTCTCATGTACAACAGGCGCGGACCCAACGGCGACCGCCTAGTCGCTATCTTAGATGGTGAGGCTGTTCAAGCTTTCGGCACGCCCTCCTCTGTTGCACAAGGAGCTTCGCTATATCGTGCTATTCTCAAATTCATCCAGGAACGGAAAGCCAGCTTTGAATTGTCGCTACAGGAAATTGAAAAGTTCACTAAACGCCGTTCCCTCAGCAATGCACTGACTGTCGCTGTTGCTGCAGCTGCTGCATCCTCCCCGAATCAGGAATCGCCAGCCAACTTGTTGTCAACCCAAGGCACACTGGCAGAAAGCGATGGGGCCATATCAAAAGCGCCCATTTCACTAGATACTGACGTCATCGTCACTCTTAAGGCGGTCAATCTTGGTATTTTCCCTAGCAGCTTCACCGACCACCAAGTCTTCAAAATAGAGGCCCTCAATGCTCACGCCCGCTTCGCCGCAAACTTTGATGAGCAACGTCTACATTCTCTCCTTAATCTTACACTTGGACAGTTGCGTGTCGGCCTTGCCTCAGTGAACTCTGACCCACCGAAGAATAGTTCCGATTTATCTGTTAAGGAAGTCGTACAGCGTAGTACTGGGGCACGTGGCGGTACCATCCTCAAGGTCCCCCGTGTTCATGCCGCTATGGAAACATGGCAAAGCCCGCAGACCAACAAAATTGACTACATCTTTAGCTCTGCCTTTGAGGGCAAAGTCGAAGTTGGATGGAATTATTCACGCATCAGCTTCATCCGCAGCATGTGGGCCAGCCATATCCAAAGCGTTCAGGATACTTGGGGCAAGACCCTTCCTTTAGCCAACAGCATAAAGGTCACTGGAGTCCCTGATGCCACTACCGCCACCGTCACAGCTACTGTGCCGACCAAATCTGAGGCCGATGAGGCAGAGCAGAAGCGCAAAATCACAGCCGAGGTCAGCGTGCCACAGAGCAAGTACGAGTACCATGCCCTACGTGAACCCATCATCCAGACTCCCCAGTTAAAGGATATGGGCGAGGCCACACCGCCACTAGAGTGGATTGGGCTTCACCGCGACCGCCTTCCTAACCTCACACATCAAATCGTCATCGTGACCTTGCTAGAACTTGCTGGTGAAGTCGAAGATGCATATTCGCGTATTCTAGGGTCCTCTGATAGAGCTTGGACACTAAGATAAGCTATACATACATGCATTGCTGAAGGTTTCCCTAGGTTTATGTCCTTGCTTTATTTTCTCTTTTTTGTTTACTGCCTCCTAGGGCTATCTCTTATTGCATTGGGTCGAGCTGAGTGACGTTCATTTTACCTTTCCGACATAGTAATAATTACATGACCACACATTCTTATCTTCTGACTTGTTTTGATGGCCATTATAATTCTGTTGTTGCTTTCTTAGGGTATGGGACATGTGCGATTTCCCATCCTGTAAAAGACAGACTTGCGCCACAATCTTCAATGGTATTATTATTAGCTAGTGCCACTGTGCATAGGACTGTCTTATTCCCTGTCAAAATGCACGCATTCAATGTTTGCATAGAACCCCGCCATCTACAGTGCAAACACTTTTACACACATGCCTGACGTAACCTGATTAGCAGGGTTTGTGCCCTTTTGGCCACCTGATTAGGAAAGCAGTGCTCTTGTATCTGAAGCAAAGCAAATACTCTATAAAGCACTAAATATAACACAAGCCCATATAAGTCTAGTACGCTGGACAAAGGCATAGCAGCGAAGTGCAAAGAGAAACGCATTTATAAAGGTACAATGAATTTCCCAGCAAAATAGGACGCAAAAAGAAACGATGTGCGGCGTACCACGCGCAGGAACTGAAATTTTTTTCCTTCTTCCTCCTAGGGGAATTTTCCCTGCATTTTTGTGCGGCCACCGCTACAGTGGGTGGGTCGGTTGTAGTCTTAGCTCTAACTCAAACCCCACTTTATACTTCAATCTCTGTCTGTTTATTGGCTGTTCTCTGCAACGACAACGGTCATAGTTGAGATGTTTTTGGCCTGGCTGGTGCTTTTTCATTACTTTTTTGACTGTTTGTACAGTAAAGATTGGAGCAAAAGATACGTAGGAATCAAGTCTGCGTATCCACACCAGTTAAAAAAATCTGCGGCCCCTCCTTCCTCTTACAAATGGAGCCCCTCTCTTCTCCCACCATTCCCCCCTCACCTCACCTCGCCTCCACCCACTGCATCTCTTCTTCTCAGATTTCTCTTCCTTTTTTTTCCTTTTCCTTCTTCTTTTCAGAGGTGTCGAACCATTGGATTGACCCCTTTCTGATTTGTCGCGAGGTCGATATAAGCTTCATTGTTCTTGAAGAACATCTCAAAATCTGATCACTGTAGGGTCGTAACTAGCCCTACCTTCGTTCAGAACTTTCCACATACCAAAACCCAAAAAAGAGACGGGCAAAACCTCTCAAAAACACCGCCAAAATGGTCAAGTAAGTATTCAAAACCATCACCAACATCGATCTTGAGAGAAACCACATCTGTGAGCAGCAAACCTTCCAGGCTTGTTGTTTGCAGCTACTCTAGCTGTCTCGTTGCGAGGGATTTCTTTAACTCACCCGATAATTCTGCTCTTTCCTGAACGCGGCTCAATCGCAACTCAAGAAGGATCAAAAAGAGAACAAAGACTCTTCATCGAATACTGCTACAGTGCTATCTCATGTTTCATTGCCAATTTCAGCCAACTAACGCTAATGCCTTCCCTTCAGCTTCACTGTCGACGAGATTCGGGCCCTTATGGACAAGCCCACCAATGTCCGTAACATGTCCGTCATTGCCCACGTCGATCACGGCAAGTCCACCCTGACCGACTCTCTGCTGGCCAAGGCTGGTATCATTTCTACCGCCAAGGCTGGTCTTACTCGTGCCACCGATACTCGTGCTGATGAGCAGGAACGTGGTATCACTATCAAGTCCACCGCCATCTCCCTGTTCGGTGAGCTGGAGAACCCTGAGGACGTCAAGGAAATTGTTGGCCAGAAGACCGACGGCACTGGCTTCTTGATCAACCTGATTGACTCGCCTGGTCACGTTGATTTCTCTTCTGAGGTCACTGCTGCTCTGCGTGTCACTGACGGTGCTCTGGTTGTGGTCGACACCATCGATGGTGTCTGTGTCCAGACTGAGACTGTCCTGCGTCAGGCTCTGGGTGAGCTGATCAAGCCTGTTGTTGTCATTAACAAGGTTGATCGTGCTCTTCTTGAGCTGCAGGTTTCCAAAGAGGATCTGTACCAGACCTTCTCCCGTACTATTGAGTCCGTCAACGTCATCATCTCCACCTACGGCAACAAGGATCTAGGTGATGTCCAGGTCTACCCTGAGCGCGGCACCGTTGCTTTCGGTTCCGGTCTGCACGGCTGGGCTTTCACCATCCGCCAGTTCGCTTCCCGCTACGCCAAGAAGTTCGGTGTCGACCGTAACAAGATGATGGAGCGTCTCTGGGGTGACAGCTACTTCAACCCCCACACCAAGAAGTGGTCAAAGAACGGTGTCCACGAGGGTAAGCAGCTTGAGCGTGCCTTCAACCAGTTCATCCTGGACCCCATCTTCCGCATCTTCGACTGCGTCAACAAGGCCAAGAAGGAAGAACTCTTCAAGCTTCTTGAAAAGCTTGACCTGAAGCTTACCAACGAGGAGAAGGAGACCGACGGCAAGCTTCTGCTGAAGGCCGTCATGCGTACCTTCCTGCCCGCTGCAGACTGTCTGCTGGAAATGATGATTCTCCACCTTCCTTCCCCCGTCACTGCCCAGCGCTACCGTGCTGAGGCCCTGTACGAGGGTCCTGCTGACGATGAGGTCGCCGTTGCCATCCGTGACTGCGATCCTAAGGGTCCTCTGATGCTGTACGTCTCCAAGATGGTTCCTACCTCTGACCGTGGTCGCTTCTTTGCTTTCGGTCGTGTCTTCGCTGGTACTGTCCGTTCCGGTCTGAAGGTCCGTATCCAGGGTCCCAACTACGTCCCTGGAAAGAAGGATGACCTGTTTGTCAAGGCCATCCAGCGTACCGTTCTGATGATGGGTGGCAGAGTTGAAGCCATCGAAGACATGCCCGCCGGTAACATTGTTGGTCTGGTTGGTATTGATCAGTTCCTGCTGAAGTCTGGTACCATCACTACCTGCGAGACTGCCCACAACATGAAGGTCATGAAGTTCTCCGTCTCTCCCGTCGTGCAGCGCTCCGTCAAAGTCAAGAACGCCCAGGATCTGCCCAAGCTGGTTGAGGGTCTTAAGCGTCTGTCCAAGTCTGACCCTTGTGTCCTGGTCTACACCTCTGAGTCTGGTGAGCACGTCGTTGCTGGTGCCGGTGAACTGCATCTGGAGATTTGCCTGAACGATTTGGAGAACGACCACGCTTGCGTTCCCCTCACCATCTCCGACCCCGTCGTCCAGTACCGTGAGACTGTCTCTGGAAAGTCTAGCATGACTGCCCTGTCCAAGTCCCCCAACAAGCACAACCGTATTTACATGGAGGCTGGTCCCATTGAGGAGGATCTGGCTGGTGCCATTGAGTCAGGCAAGGTTTCTCCCCGTGAAGATTTCAAGATCCGTGCCCGTCTCATGGCTGATGAGTACGGCTGGGATGTCACTGATGCCCGCAAGATTTGGTCTTTCGGTCCCGACATGACCGGTGCCAACCTGCTGGTTGACCAGACCAAGGCCGTTCAGTACCTGAACGAAATCAAGGATTCCGTCTCTTCTGGTTTCCAATGGGCTACCCGTGAGGGTCCCATTGCTGAGGAGCCTATGCGCGCTATCCGCTTCAACATCATGGATGTTACTCTGCACGCTGATGCTATCCATCGTGGTGCTGGCCAACTCATGCCTACCACCCGTCGTGTCCTGTACGCCTCGGCTCTGCTGGCTACCCCCGCTCTTATGGAGCCTATCTTCCTGGTTGAGATTCAAGTTCCCGAGAGCGCCATGGGTGGTGTCTACTCTGTCCTGACCCGCCGTCGTGGTCAGGTCATTCTTGAGGAGCAGCGTCCCGGTACTCCTCTGTTCACCATCAAGGCTCACCTGCCTGTCAACGAGTCCTTTGGCTTCAACGGTGACCTTCGCCAGAGCACCTCTGGTCAGGCCTTCCCCCAGTCAGTTTTTGACCACTGGGACGTCCTGCCCGGTGGCTCTGCTCTTGACCCCACCAGCAAGGTTGGTGGCATCGTTGCTGAGCTGCGTAAGCGCAAGGGTCTCAAGGTTGAGGTCCCTGGCTATGAGAACGTGAGTACCACGATTATTTCCTGTACACATTTTAAACAAGTGACTAACTCTAATAATAGTACTACGACCGTCTGTAAACGGCTTCCGACAATGGAGTCGAATGATACCACCGTTATCAGGCTTGCGTGTAATGCAGTGGAAAAGTGGATGAGAATACCGAGGTTGAAAATAAGTAACGGATAATTATTAGCCACCAGGCACAGGCGTGGACACAGTGATGGGATATGTGGCCTGTAGACTAGAATCTTTAACTTCGGCGCTGCAGTTTTTGTTCATATGAATGTCTCCCTTGGCGAATGTGCAGTGATGATTTAATGAATGGTCAACGTACGAATATCTAAGTTTGCCTCAAATTTAGGCTTCAGTCTATCTATACATTCACGGAGAAGTATGTCTATTGAATTTTCTTTCCTCTTTAAATAAAGAAGTATTGAGAAAAGCTTGGAAAAAGCCAAACCCCATGGCCAAGTTGAGGTCATGTACTTTTTTTTTTTTTCCGTGGCGTTTGTTTTTTCAACAAAGGGGCACAGACTATCTGATGTCACTGAACAAAAAAGGAAACTACCGCCTTTTTTCTTCAGCCATATCAACGAGGCTGTCAACTTTTTTCCATCTGATTTTTCCTTGAGGACGTCGCACATACATTATTGCTTCTTGCACAAGCCTATAAATCAAGTCCGAAATAGTAGTGGCATGTAAATAGCATTGTCACAGCTCTCTGTTACCTACTTGAAACTTTTTCCATTCTTTTTTTTTACATTAATCTCTCTAAACTCACTCTCATCGATTCAGTAAATACACAGAACAAGTAATCCGAACCGAATAGCGAAACCACAAAGCCTGCGCTTTCTGTCCTATTGAGCTATGTTGCTCTACGATGAAGCAGATAGTCCTCGGCTCAAAGAATGGATTGTCCAGCGACTTGGCGATACGTATGGCTTTCCTTTCCTCGCGTAGCCTTCATCATCTTCATGGGAGACCGGGAAACATACTTTGCCTACCGCATTATAGCTTAAAAATTACTAACAATAGTGAAATACAACAGATCCGATGCAGACTCCGACATTCTCGCGGACTATATCCTTGCGCTTCTAAGACATGAGGGTGACTTAGCTTCTACGCGAGAGCTTTGCGAGAGCGAGCTGAAGGACTTTTTCCAGGACGGTGCGTTTTTGTACATGGCTGGCTAACTTGATAGTTAACATCTTGCATATATGCACGAATCCATGAATCAACATAACTTGCTAATGTGTAGTAAATACCGAATCTCTAGGAACCGACCAAGCGTCTAATTTCGTTGACGAACTATTCCGAGTCCTCGATTACAAGTCATACTTGCCTGGTGCCCTTCCCCAACCGCCTGTACCCGTCAAGAACTCTTTTGAAGAGTTCCCTTCTAGTGTTCCAACCCAGCCTAAAAACCACAACAAACGCAAAGCAGTAGATAATGATGTTAGGGGTCCTAGTGCTTCCAAAGTGTCGCGTGTTAGTATGGACAACGAGTTTGCGAATCCAAGAACAGCGATGCAGCCCTGGACGGGTGGCTACCCTACCGCAATGCCAGGGCTACCTGCACGACCACCAACTACTCCAGGCGTGAATATGGAATCAATAGCCAACATGAACATGAATATAGACCTCAACGCACTCGCAAATATGGCCATGTTCAATCAAAATCTATTGGCCATGTTCACGGGCGTCGGAGGCATCAGCAACGGGCTGGATAGTGAAACCGGTGGCTTAGCTAAGGGAAGCAAGAAGTCTAAGAAGAAAAAGCGGCGTTGTCGGGACTGGGAGAGAACTGGGTTGTGTTCTAAGGGAGATTCATGCAAGTTTTCTCACGGCGACCCGGATTTACCCTTCCCTATGGTTGACATGTCGGCATTGAGTAAGTTAAAATTATCCTAACGACGTTACGCCAACATAGTCAACTAACAATCATGTTTCTCAGTGAATCTCGCGGCGAATTTTCAGCCGCTGCATGACACGAACCAAAAGGCTGTTTTCAACTCTAAATCACAAGCAGGGCCAGCTAGCGGCAAGCAGAACAAGGCTAATCGGATATATGACTTTGAGCCCGGCCGCGTTTTTGTTCGTGATATACCGACAGAGAACTTTTCCGAAGATAGCATTCGCGAGTTCTTCAATCAGTTCGGATCAATCACGGACGTTGTATTACAACAGCGCAATAACTCGGCTTTAATCCAATTTGCCGAAGAATCAGAGGCCCTTGCAGCAATTGAGTCTCCCAAGCCCGTCTTCGAAAATCGGTTTGTGACTGTGGTTCCTGCACGCAAGCTGCGTAAAGCAGATGAACCTGCAGAGCCAGAGTTTGATATGGAAGAAATTGTCAAAAAACAGGAGGAAGCGCAACGTGTTTTTGAAGAAAAGAAAAGGTTACGCGATGAACTTCAAAAGCAGTTGAAGGACTTGGAACGTCAGGAAACTACAATTCGTATGGACCAGTTTGAACTAAAGCGCAAGATTGCTGAGAAGCAGGCATCTCTGGCGAGGAAGAACGGCGGTGGCAGTAGCTCTGATTCAGATATGGAGATCCTCAGAGCGCAACTGGCTGCGTTAGAGGATGAGGCTGTTGCACTCGGAATTACTCCGACTAATGGAACGGAGTATGAAAATGGCGGCGATGAAACGGGGTATGAATTCGCCTCGTTCTCTCGTGGTGGCCTAAATGGTGGTGACTTCCGGGGACGGAGTCAAGGCCGAGGAAGAGGAGGAAGAGGAGCATTCAGAGGACGATTCCGCGGTGACATTCATCAGGCTTACAAGGGGGCGACATTGGATAACCGGCCCAAAACAGTTGCTGTCAAAGGCGTTGATTTTACGGTATCAACAAACAGTGAGGCACTGAGACAATATCTAATGGTAAGTGTTCCTGCATTGTTCCCTACCCCCTTGATTCTCATCTTCATCTCATCCTTTACTCATGGGGGGTTGCTATTACATATTGCGAAACAAATAATTGCTTCATTATGATACAAGTTATAAGCGCAAAAAAAGCCATAAACTCTTTCATATACAATAACTAACCAACTCTTATCAATGCCACCAAAATAGGCTGTGGGGTTTTTTACCGACATTCAATCAACATCTGAAACCACACACATCATGTTCGATGATCGCAGGACTGCAGAGACGTTCTGGCATGGCTTGGCATACAACCCGATTCCTGGGGTTGCTGGCGAGCTTGAACTCTCGTGGGTATCTAATACGGCAGTAGGACTTCTAGTTACAGGCACCGAAGACAACAAAAACGGCAGCATTGGGGATGCGGGTGATGAGGATAACCAAGGCAGCGTAGGAGACTTTCCTCTCAAGCCTGATACGGGGGTCAGTAATACTTTCGCCAAAAAGTATGAGGACGATGATCGTGCAGATATGGACTACGATGTGGCGGATGAAGATGAATGGAACTCAGCTAGATAGCATGTACATACACCCATCCATACATACATAGAATTAGTGGCTTGTGGTGAGTGATAGTTTACATATAAGACGAAATCGAGCTGGAAGACAGCTTGACTACTAATGCTGCTACGTTAATCCATGAGATTCATGACTACAGGTTAATACCGTTCATTCTGAGTATTTTTGCACACAAGTAGAACTATGGGGAAAGTAATGTATGCTGGCGAGTTAAATTTCGGGGATTGATTAATGGCACTGCATCCTGTCTGTGTTGGCAGGGCTGCCTTGTAAATTAAGAAAGCAAAGCGTGTGCAAGGCTTGGCCACTCTATCCATGATTCCTTTTTACGATGAAGAGAAAAACTTCTTTTTCTGTCTAGAAGGTTTAGATGCTGAGCGGCGTTGTTCGTTGTTTTATTCTTGTGTTTAAATTTAGAAGCTTAAACTATGCAAAGGATGCCTTTCGACAGGATAAAGTGAGACAGGCGTGAAACAGCAAGTGTTGTCTAGAGTGATGTTAATGGGTCATGGGACGGATGGGATAACGAGGTAAGCTATATTGACGTTGTAGGGGAAATTGATATAAAGAACCAAGCTATTGGCAGTTTCGCCCCTTTTTTTTATACCGATGATGTCAGGTGGAATGATGCAGGCCATCACCAGGGACAACAGACCAATATCGACCAATAAACCTAATAGTTCACTAGAAGGTAGCCAGTTGAGTGGATTTGAGGACTCGAGGAAGAAAAAGGTCGATAGAGGATGCTAGAAGAACAAAAGAATGAAAAGGAAGGAAGCCCAGACAAGGAAGGTCGAGGCGGCGGAAGAGGTCAGAGCTCCTTCCTTCTTTCAGAACCACAAGAAAAATTAAAAAAAGAACGTGGGAAACAACGAACGGCACAAGACTTGGCTCAGCTGTGTAGTGGGTGCTAGGGCAAAAAGTTTTGTTGGCTGTCTTGTGGACTAGAGAATTAACCTTTTATTATCCAATTATCGCTATTCCGATGGTCGTTTTGCTCGTAGTTGAGTTGGATGGGAAGACGGTTCTGAAGCAAGAATAGACCCTTGAATTGGAAAGCAAGGCCAGGGCAAGCCCACCCTTTCCCGTTCGGGGCGGTTGCCAGGAGCCAAAAAAGAGAGGACCTTGTTCTTTGCAGCAACTGCGATTGTTAGCAAACAAAACAAACCCTGTGTGGATCTTGCGTTGTTGTCTGGGCCCGTTTGTAGTTGTTGCGCTGGTTGTATTTGTATTTGTATTTGCCATATATACCTGCCCTTTTTAAATACTCTCTCCTGCCTCTAGTAGCTTCCGCACCTTCTTGATCTTCCCTTTTCCCTGTTCGCAGCTTCTTGTTCCTGTTGCTCTTGCTCTTCTTGCTTCTTCTGTCCTTTGATATCTCTGTTGCCATCCCCCCTCTCGTTTTTCTTTTCTGTGTTTCTCTCTCTTTTCCCTCTTTTTTTTCTTTTTTTCACAAACCAGCCCACCAAAAACTTCTCTAGTTTACTTTTTCTCCATCCCCATCCCCATCTCCATCTCCATCGCCATCGCCATCGCCATCATCATCTCATCCATCTCATTCTTTTCTTTGTCTTGCTCTTCTACTTCTGCTTCTGCTTAGCCAGCCAGCCTTTTCGCTTCCCTCCTTCTATAGTGCCTGCTTTTCCTTTCTTATACCCTTAGACCAATTGTTTCCGGCATTCCATCCCTTTATCTGTGTTTACCATTCCTCGAAAGGCGCCATTTCCGCCTCGCTCGCTCATTGCGGTAGCACATATTATACCAACAGCCCATCCTCACTCATTCGTTCGCCTGCTTTAGCTTGTTCGTAATGTCGACAACTGTGGCTAACAACCAGTCCCGAAACTCGGCCCAGATCTCCGTTCTGTCTAGCTTATGGGACGAGCCAATGGATACCGAGATGGACGTGAGTTTTTGCAGTGACAGCAGCAATAGCAGTGCTTCTTTCATCGATAGCCATAAAATCGACACTTTAAACACCACTGACGGCACCTATGAGGAACCAACGCTCTCAAAAGCCGGCCCCACCTCTATCAAGTCCACATCAACACTTAGTCCAGCCAACAATACTTCTACCTCTGCTACTACTACCACAGCTTCGATCACCACCACCCCTTCTTCTCTCCAGGTCAAAAAACGAACCGAAGATGTCGTCTCAAAAGCCGCCTCGGTCAGAGTTGCTCCTTCGGTTTCTCTGAATGATCAAACATTTAATTCTCCTACTACCAGTATTGAGAACCTCCGCCGTGCCGCCCCCGGTGTTCGCACACGAATTACTAGCCTAGAGAATGAGGTCATGCGCTCAAAGTCTCCTCTTGATAAGCTCAAGGACCAGAGCCGTAGGGGCCAAGTCCGCAAGCTATCACAAGAGTATGAAGCTGCTCGTTCACAATGGGTGCGTCGTGCAGCAACAGACGTACGCCCCAAGGCTGACAGCAAGCCACCCGGACTTCGTCCTCTTGACACTACTTTGAATGTTTGTAGCATCAAGGATGAGTTGCCAAAGCTAGAGCCCGTCAAGGCTGCTACCTTTCCTTGCTCCTTCGCCACTGCCAACGAAGCGGCTCAAAAGTCCAATCAACTATCCCTGGCCACTAGTGTCCCTGCATTCTCTGATGCGTCTCGTGGCGATGCGGTTGTCTCTCCTGTGGCTTCCTCTTGCTACAGCGTGACTGTTCCCGAGACCCAATCTACACTGCTAGAAGCTAGGCGCCAAGTTAGCCTCATGTCCAACATTTCGCAGTATAATATGGGTGCAGCCCTTTATGGCTCGTCTTCTCGGCCTACTTCACGCGATGTTTATTCTAAGGCCTCTGCCTCTGGTCATATGAATGCCGCTACCGAATCTATTGATAACTCACAATGGACATCTCAGCCAGCTGCCAAGTCTCACCGGGAGGGCGGTCGCATTTCTAGAAGCAGCTCACACTATACCGACGGCGATGACTTGCACAATTCTATGACCCGAGATTCTGACTACCACAATTCTGGCCGTTATTCGGCTCAGTGGACAGAGCTGACGGAGCTCACCATGCCTCCCACTGAGCTTGATAAAAATGATGATTTCAACCGCCTCTCGCTGACCTTCCCTGAAAATCTGGATATGGCTCATAGCAATACCGGTAATCAGGTTGATTTCAAGACCTACTCAGCTGCGGATCCTGCAGAAGCACCTCCTGCATCACCTAAGAAATCGATCTTCAGGGCCATGTTCAACCGGTCCAAGGCCACAGATTTGGCTTCGACAACCCACTCCCACTCTCGCCAAAGAAGCTCTACAACTACGGCTACTGCCACTGCCCAGTCGAATCAGAGCGGCTATGAGCCCATTGGTGATGCCTATGGCCAACCACGCCACAGCACGTCAATGGCCACAATCACGCCTGGTGCACATAGCGGTCAAAATGCTTATGCAGGAACTGTCGCCGCTTCTGGAGATGTCAATGACGAGAATGTTGCTTTTTCAGACTGTGGTGCTATTTCTAACGTATCTAACATGTTGGGCCCTCGGCGACTTCAGGTCACATCTCTCGAAGGCCAAGCCTCAGAACTCGCTCACCACAACATGGAACCCACCAATGCCTCTTCAGAACAAAGCGTCTATGGCTACATGACCCCTAGTCAAAAGGCATTCCATCTTTTCAAGAAGGTTTCGCAGCCCCGCAAATGGAAGGAGTCTCGGGAGAAGAAGAGGTTCAACGCCGAGAAGACACTTGCTGCTCAGATGAATTTGGCGTCAGGCTACACTTTGGCAACAACCCCTACCGCCTCCAATCTGATGGCTCCTTCCACTGCTACTTCCCTTGTTCCAACTACCGTCACTATCATCGAAAGCACAAATAAACCTATTGAAGAGGAGAAAAAGAGTCGCAAGACCCTGAGCAAGCTGCATAGCAAGGCCAGCAAGCTTTTTGGGAAGGACTTAAAGAAGAGGCCTAAGAAGCCTGCGACAGAGTCGACAGACACGGACTTTTCTAATGGACTCCCTGCGATTCCTGTCTCGGAAATTGACGAGCTTGCCTCGTGCTAAAAGGCGAAACCCGGAGGCTTATCCAGGCTGATGGGAGTTACTTGGATTAGTAACTTGATTGATTATAATTTGGAATCCCTACATTGAACAGAAGCACACCCTCAGACACTGACCCTCACACTGATCCTCATCTCCCACACTCTTTCAAGTTCCTACAAATTCCTTACACCTCATTGGAGCATATTTCTTTGTCCAGGCAGAACATTTGATAGTTGGCAGTACACAGAACAACATGTATCATGATATTCACTAGCTTTTTTCCCCCACGTTCTTGCACTCGTATTCATTTGCATTCTTCGATGTTGAAAAAACACTCACTTGCAGTCCATAATACAGCCTTTGAAGAAGTTTGATATGCATGAATCTCTTTTGCTCTGCGTAACGTAGATGTGTGGTAATAAATGAATGACAAGATGCTAGAACCCGTTGTATATAACGACACAAAAAGCCGAATGTTACCAACCCATGATCCTGCCATATCGACGATTACATGCACCTAGTCCGACTTTTGATCAGTTGCAGCGGGCCTTTCAGGCTTGTCAAATTTAATTCGTTCGACCAGCTCTTCTTCGTCAATAGCAGGGAAATCGCGCATCTCATCTTCGCAAACAACAATATACCACTGGATAGCGCCCTCAAACTCCATATTATCGCGCAGCTTCTGGAACCAGCCTGGGTTTCTGGGTGGAGCAGGCTTAGGAGTGAAGCCAGCTTCAATTGCGGCACGATCAGCAGCCGGGTCATCTTCAAATCCCGAGGCTAGACCATCACCGCCTCCCATTGGGCGGTTCTCGGGGGCTAGTTTGTTACACCAGCGCTCATAACGCGCCATTTCATCCGTGACACGGCCGCTCAGATCAATGCGCACGGCATAGTCGGCAACAAAGGCCCAGGGCCGGCTACACAGGGTCTCGGTCGGCACGAGATCAGCACGAGCATCCCACTCCTCGAGCAGGCAAATGGCGGCCCAGTCGTTGTTGCGCAGCACCGGGTCGTCAGGGTCGGTATGCACAACGCGCGCTTTGGCTTCTTCCAACGGAGATGGCGGCGGCGGCATAGCCGGCGGCTTGACGCCCGGCGGCAAAAATATCGTCTCGGAACCGGGCGGGAGCACGATCTTAGGCACAATCGGCGGCTGTTCCAACCGTGATGGCGGCGGGAGCGGCTCTTCGTCGTCGCTTAGGAGGCCACGATTGGCACTGACGCTTTTGCTCAGGAGCTCGCCAGTCTTGTAGACGTTGGGTGGCGCAGCTGGCGTACTGGGACTGGTGACGGTACTGTCGTTGGGGGTAGGGGCAGCGACAGCGGTAGTAGTGCTGTTACTACTTCCGCCGCCACTACTGCTGCCACTTCCCCCCCCTTTAAGAATAGAAAGTTTGTTGAGGAAACGAGCGCGGCTTCGCTTCTTTTGCAGGCGTGGCTGAGAGTCGCTGCTAGCGGCGGCTGCGCCAGCAGTACCGGAGGCTGCCATTGGGGTGGTGGGGGAGGTAGGTGATGTGGCTGAAGCTATGGCTGTGGCGGCAGATGTGGCTGGGACCAGGTCTTCGGCAAAAGGGAGAAAGTCAAAGAGCTCGTAAAGTCTGTAAATCATGGCATGGCTCGAGCCCGGGCGGATCACCCAGTCGGGGGCAGCATTCTCAATGTCCTGGAATTGGGTATAAACACGGACATTGTTACGGTACCAGCGGAAGCCGTGGCACAGGTATGTGGGCATTGCTGAAGGAGACTCAGATAGAGATAGAAAGATGGGCTTAGTAGCTAGGAAGTGAAGGGGAGAGACTAAACATAAGAAAATATGATAAAAAAGGGAATAAGTCAACGCCTAGATTTCCGTCTCCCAATATATATCTTGCCCAACTAAACCCAAGTTCAGGAAATGATGGTAGGGAGGGGAGGGACAAGGCCTGGTGAAAGAAAGAAAGGGAGGAGCCTAGCAAGACAAGCCTCATGAGAGTAAAATAAAAAGAAAAAGAAAATATTTACACCTCTGCTGGGCAAAACTATTTAAATTCCTTTTCCAGCCCAGTCAGGCTCAGCTGAGCCCAACAAGCCTGGCCAAGCTCATGTTGAATGGTCTGGCTGCCCGCAGATCTGCATACAAGCGTTGTCTTCATATCGTATTAGGGTTTGCACGTTACTAAGCTGAGTGATCAAAAGTCACACAGCGTGCAGCAGACCGCTGCATGTCTCAGGTCCGTTGAACTATATAGCCTACTGTGGTTTTGTAGATAAGAAAACAATGTTATTATCATAGGTGTTTGGTGATTACAAAAGAAAAGAACGTCCACCGGCTAAATAGATGGTCAATTAAAAGCAACAAAAGCACATCTTGTTTATTTGTCTCTGTACACGTACCAACTACGCACGTTTCTGCCTCAACCGCTAACCCTAATTAAATGCTGTCATACCTTGTCTTTTCTCGTCTTTTCATTCGTTCATGGGAGCTCCAAATCAAAGTTTATGCCGTCAAACAGGTCGTCAAAGTCACTCTCCGTCATCATTTGATCAATTTGGATCTCAGAGACCGGCTGCTGTTCTTGAGGCCGCTGCTCTAGCCTTTGGGTCTGCTTTTCCTTTTGCTGGTGCTGTTGCCCATTTTCGTCGTTTACACTTGCCAGACGCTCCTTGACGGTCTTCTTGAACTGTTCCAGAAGCACCTCATCGTCTGCTGCTGTGACCTGTGTGCTTAGAATCTGGCGGGCTTGCTCCTTCAGTTCCATATCAGTCGGGAAAGCCGCCCCAGAAGCCACAGTGCGGCTCACAAAATCAATTAGTCCAGATTCAAGTTCACGTGAACAGAACACCACGGCCGGTCGTGGATAGCGCCCTTCCAGGTCTTCCAGGTATTTGCTGGCCACGCCGCCTTCAGTGCCAAATATCTTGCCACGCACATTGACGTCAATGACTTTCTGTGAAGATACATGCTCGGTGAAGCCGTTTTTTGGGTATGCAAACGGAGGTGCAAAGCCAGAGCCGCCCTGTGAAACGTTCCACTCATTGCCCCGTGACAACCCCGGCCCGCCATCATTGAGAAGACCGGAGCTTCGCTTGAACCGGCGTAGCCACTCCAGGTTATCGGCTGCTGTCTGATTCCACGGGTCGTCGCTAAAGAAGAGAAAAGTCCCGGTTAGTTGGTGTGCATGACATGGGATATTCCTCTCTTCATTGCTTAACTTACTCGTCATATACAACCCACCGTGCTTGATGCTGCAGTTCTTCATCAGTGGGTACATGTTTGTTTGGGTTATTATTAGACATGCACATGGTCACATAACGAGACAATTCACGCTCTAATCGGCGGAAGCAGTTGGAATCGTTGAGGAAAGTCCCAACTCTAACACGAAGTTGCTTGGAGTTGATGCTGGCCGGCTCGGGGTTGGAAAACTGGTTTTCGACTTCACTGCTTCTGTTAATGCTAGCATTTTCCGGGCTGTGCACTATGGGAGGGCTTGATGCTGGGGCCCGTGGACTTTCTGTACTATTCGAAGCAGCCTGGTCCAGGGACCTTGAGGTTGGAGCTTGACACACGGTGTTTGGGGAAGAATTGGCAGGGTGTCGTTCCCTAAAGGCAGCCAACCATTCAGTGCTGTCGGCTGCAGTCTGGTTCCAGCCATCGTCAAACTCGTAAATAATCATACGGGCCCGGCGTTGCAGATCCAAGTTAGTGGGCTCTATGCCCTCGCGCCGTTGGTGCTCTAGATAATCACCAAGCTCTCGCTCTAGCCGGCTGTAGCTATGGATAGTTGAGTCGATAGTTGCAGGATCTGTAGACCGATACCATTCATCACCCATTTCCTCGCTGCGAGGAAGATGGGCCCTTTGTCGGAACCTAGCCAGCCATTTTGTCGATGATTTAATAAGGCGCAATAGGAAATTGGCGATAGCTTCGCACGGATGGGTGGCAACCTCTTCGACCTGTCCAACAATGCGGCATGCCTCTTCTTGAAGCTCCGAGTCCACGGGAGTCATACCAATTAATTGACGAGTCACGACGTAATCCTGCAGAGCGTGCTCTAATGGACATGCCTCGAACAGATTGTCTTTGCCATTAATCTTTAAAATAGCCAGCCTGTTTTCGGCCTGCGTTCGCAGAGGACCGAATTTGGCTTGACGGTAGATGGCTTCATCATCCATGAGGACATCTCGGAGCCAAGATGCCATGGATGAAATTCCCTGAAGAGATAGCACTTCAGAGGCGAAGATAATTCGGCACGCTTCAACCCGAAGCTGATCGTCGGTTGGAAAATCATGGTCGCTTTCGAAGCGGTTCGCCATGTAGTAGACTAGCTCGTCTTTGATAAGTTCGTAGGCGTTCCTGGGCGATTCGGGAGGAGCTTGTTCAGCAGACATGGGGTATGGCGAGTTGCGTTCAGTTTCAATGAGATCTAGAACAAAGGGTGTCAAAAGTTAGCAACGGGCATCACAGCCACACTTTTAAGGCAAGGCGGACATTTGTTCGCGCCTGTAGGGTGGACATACAAGGAGGGATCGAATTCTCCACAAGATCTAGAATATGGCGTTCAAAGCCCCAATCACCCTTCCATTCAGACATTGATGCACCGCTCTTGAAGTGCTCCGAAAGATGCTCAGTTCGAATCGCCCATGTCTTCATTACAATACCACAGAACCCACAGCGCGACTGAATGGTGGGTGCTGATATCTTCCAGTCTTTCATGGACCAGTCCACAAAGCGCACATTATGGACCAAACGAAGATGCTGGTTGAGATGGTCTTTCCGGTAGAAGGTGCGTTCAGGAAGGGTCTTATCTAGACACGAGCTGCAGTTGTGCGTCTCCAAGTGGGCTTCGCTGGGATTGGCCTCGCCACAGAACACACAGGACATGGTTTGATTGGCGGGGTTGATGGCAGCAGTACCGTTGGGCGAGCAAACCCAGCGCTCAAGAGACAAATGAAGCGATTTCTCGTGTCTTTGCCAGTCATGCTTAGTTTTGAAGGTTTCAGGGCAGAAGGTGCACTGGTATGTGCGAAGAGGGTTGTGAAGCGACTTCTTCTCTACGACAAGGCCTCCGGCTCTCCGTCTGCGCCGACGTCGGCCCCGAGCCATAGACGAAAACGAGCCAATAGACCCCCGAGATGCGTGAGATATGGCTGAAGCGAACGAGCCACCCGAAGAGCGAGAGGTACCAACACTACTAGCAGAAGAGCCATGCAGAGAGCGACTAGAGCCATCGTCCGTATAGTTATGGTAGCTGCTTGCGCCAGTGGAGGAGGCTGCGGAAGAGGCCGTTACGGCTCGTGCGATAGCAATAGCCGAGGCGGGTTCGTGTTCAGGTGGAGAGTTGGCCCATCGCTGCAGTGGATTCATGTTTTCCGTGCCAGGAGTGTTTCGACAAGGAGCATCAAGGGAAAATGTTTGTGGGTGGGGGGAAGTCGAACGAACGGCTATCTGAACTTTACCACGTCGCCGGGCATTAGCCAGCCAGTTTGTGATCTGGGTTTTGTTTAGGCCAGTTTGGCGTTGGAGCATGTCCTTTTCTTCATCACTGGGGTACGGGTGCCGCGAATGCGACAATAACCACTGCCGTAAAACACGCACACTAGCCCGTGAAAAGCGAGTATTAGTTTTGGCGGAAGATCCGGCATCGACCTTTTGCTCTTGCTGGGGCTGCTCTTGCTGGCCGAAAGGCCGGGGCTGAGTAAAGGGGCTATCGTAGGTAGGTTGGCTAGACGCTTGAAGAGGTGTAAGGAAGGACTCTGTGGGGTTTTGAACCATGGCCGTACTTGGCTGGCTGTCAATAATCGGTAGTGTGTTGTATGAGGAAGTCTCTAGGCCGGAAGCCGTGCGGAATTCATTTCCAAAGCTGCACATGCCCCCAAGAGCCACGCAGCTTGTGCAGAGGCCTTTGTATTGGCCCTCCTTGATCAACCTGCAGAGAAAACTGCCATCAAGACACTCTAGGCAGGGAGCTGGGGCGTCCATGAGCCAGTCAGCAGAGAACAAGCCGGCGCCAGGGTCCAAAGGCTGGGGAGCTGATGTAACAATACTGTCACTAGGGCAAGTCTGAGGGCCTGCAGGGTCGAGGCCCTCGTGAGCATTGAGTGCGAGATCTAGGGCAAAGGATACATCGTCTTGAAGGTCCTGGGCTGTAATTTCCATGAGCTCGGCTGATGATGCTGAGAGACTCGGGATATTCGGCACGTCAGAGTCAGGTGGTGGCACTGAAACGTCCCAATTGAGGAATTCGTCCATGATAGGGCGTGGAAAGAACGACAAGAGGCAACGAAATGAGAGACACAAGGGCGAGATACTAGTTACGTCTCTAGGTTTATAGTGGTAGAACGAAGGGCGTGATGGTGACAGAGACTATGGCAATAGCAAACAGAGCAGGCAAACTAAATAAGAAGCAAGTGGCCAACGCCAAACAAGAATGAGGATATGGGTAAGAGAAATGCAATGACAATTGAAGGGCGTGGCATGCAACAGGCAAGGGAATAGAAGAAGCCCAAACGAAGTCAATGTGCTGAGGAGATGCTGGGAGCTAAGAGAAATTTTTGCAGGTTAAAGAGGCAGGAGGAAAGAAGGAGGCTTGAGCATAAAAGGCCAAGCTATTTCCTTTTTACTCCTGGGTTTACCTTCCGTTTAGATACAAGAGTGGTAAGAGACGCAAGCGAGTCAAAGCGGCTGAACTTTGCAGTTGCCTTGCTTCAAGGCGGCTTGAGAAGGCAGTGGCGGCCGTTCCTTCCGGAGGGGTTTCCGCTAATTCCTCTTTTGCCTCTACAGTTCTAGATTTTCTTTTGCTAAATTCGCTTCTTTTTTTTTTTTTTTTTTCTTTCTCTCATTGGTCCCTGCCTGCGCTTGTGCCGAGCCGGACCATCATTGACTTAGATAACGCAACCCGGGCAAAAAGGATGTTAGAGCTAGCAATAATGACTCGCAACTATACAGCGCTATATTGGTCCTTAAACCGTTCCGGTTCGCTCCCAGGTACTTGTTTACTTGGCCCCTGCTACGGCAACTAGACAAAACCCGGAGGGGCATGTCTTGTCACCCTTTTGTCCATACTTTAAGGCTGTGTTTTCTAGGCCTGTGTTAGCAATAACCAAGTTGTCTGTAGACAAACTAAGGTAGCGGTATGAACTAATATAGACGATGTACTTGTTGCATACATGATGTGTGGATATGGAATTCCATGGACATGGCGACCGACGACTGCGACTACGGACGTAGATTATGCTTCTTTTCCTTTTTTCTTACGTACAGCCGTTACCTTTACTGCAACCTTTATTTTCTCTAAACACAAAGACTCATCACAAGACTCATTCACCTCCATAACCGTACAGTTTGACTCCGAGCCGAAGACAGCATGCAGTCAGTCAGTACGTTGGACCAAAAGAACACTACATACAAGCCTCCAGAGTTTTTTACTCTAGCATGCAGATCGGCCATGTCAATCCTACGCCCTTCACTTGACAACCAAGCCCTGTCGCTTTTTTTCTTCCCTCGTTGGCTGGGGTCTGGTGGAGCCTTTGTCTTTATGCTTTTTTCTCGTTATAAAATAGCGGGATAAATCGCATAACTGCCTCGTCGTGTAGATAAGAGCTTTAAAGAAAAGCCTGGAAGACCGTGGAACGCTATGGCCTGCCCCGGCCGCACTTTTGAGAATTACATGTAATGTTGAGAACGAAAATGGTGTCGTCTTTCCAGCTGAAGATGCAATATCATGAGATTCCCTGCGTTACATGTCCGTTGGTGAGGCGAAAGTTTAACCCTAACCCCCTGACTACGCGCTTAGGCCGCCTTCCCCACAGTTTATACTTTGAAGCTTTGTAAGACAGAGCCGCCCTAGAAATACTTTCACGATGCGTCATGATACCCAAGGCAGTTTGCGTGCTAGTAGTAGAGGAAGTCTAGGCAAGGCTGTCGCTAAAAGCGCTGCGATAACATGTTTGCGTGTCACTGGAAAAGCGGCCGTTTTTATCGCAATGTTGTTTACTCGGGGAGAGATGAAATCGACAAGTTGTGGGAGATATGGGATGATTCACCCTCCGTCGTATAAAGAATAGTGACGGGGCACGTAATACGGCAGCGACATCTTGTCAAGGCCTTGTAACGTTGATGCCCGGGCTAAAGTCTCGCCTACGAAAGTATTACGCCTAAGTCTAGGGAAAGTCTCGGGCTATTACACCACACGCCGAATACCAGTGGCATCACACCAACTCACTACTGCGCCTACAATGGACCGCACATACCCTTTCACAAGCGTCCAGGACTATAGCATCCAGAGCGATGTCGACGGCGTCCTCCTTACTGCTCGCCTTTACCAACCAACCACAACCATATTTGGCCCTCCAGGAGAAACACCAACCGCCGTGTTTTTGCATTCATGGTTGATGACCTCTGAAATGTGGCTGGACATAGTGATTAAGCTGACTGCCCAAGGCTCCCAGTGCCTTACCATCGACCGAAGGGGCTATGGGCCGAGCCAATGGACTAACCCCTCGAGACCCATTGCAACAAACATTGGTGTTTTTACCCAGGACCTTGTATCTGTGATGCGAAGATTGAACCTTGCTTGGTACGTCATCGTTGGCTCCGGGATCGGATGCAACGAAAGCCTGACCGCTCTCACGCGATACCCAGAGAGCTTCAGCAACTGCCGCGGTCTTGTATGGATTGCCCCTCTGCTTCCATTCCCCCAGCAAAGCCCAGAGTCTCCCGGAACACCTCCCCGTGTTGTTTGGGACACAATGTGCCAAGGCTTAGCGCGCTGGAACCCTTCGCGAGCCCAATATATGTGGAACATATTCTGCGAGATAGCTCAGCAGGAAGGTCAAATAAACAGCACTAATGATATTGTGGAGTGGCAAAGACATCTGATGAGAGCGGTGCCCGATGCCATCACTGATACACTTCCGGCCTTCCTAGACGAGGTTGGTTATAATGACCAGCTAGTACTGCTGGATCGAGATCCGGCCTTCAAGCACATGAGAGTTGTGCTGATCCACGGCGCCAACGACAGAGGAAATCCAGAATCGGCAACGACGGCGCGTATAGCAAGAAGAGTGTCGAGATCAATGCGAGTGGTGCTTCCTAACACCGGGCCAGGTAAGCTCTGATTTCCGGCCAACAACGTTATCTAGCAGGCAGAATAGCTAACAAGTGAGATGACTGCGTGCAGCTATCCACAAGACAAATGCAGTTGCCATTGTGCGTCTGATCTGGAAGGCTCAGTTTGGTTTGTAGGGAGGAGGCTCGGCATGAGTTTCATTCATGATCTAAGCCCGTGTGGAGGCGTTTATTGTGGTGATGAGAGAAAGCTGAAAGAGTGGAGCATGTGCATGTATTAAAAAAAGAGAAGATTTGGATGTAATCTTTAATCTTGCCCATTGCTGCAAAAGATGGTCCAGGTTCATTTACGCTGTGGGTTGGCCTATTGAATGGCGTATGTGAGTATTCTCGTAAAGATGCACAGATGTGGGTGGGACTGTCGCCACATCCTTACAAACGCCACATTATGTGGCTGGATGGTCCGGCCCGATCCACAGTGGTGGGGGTGGTCCTCCAAAATCGGAAGCGGGGTAATTTTGAGGTTGATTTCTAGTACATGGATGAAAATGGGCAAACAGTCATAACAACAGTCATGGTTGGAGTCATAAAATAGAGTCATCTTACCAACCCCTGCAGAAAGCTGATAGGCAGTGACTAGTGACTGTATCGTGACAGGAGATAGGGACGGTATTATATTTCGCTATTTACTATAGTGTTCTTTGTTGACCTGCTAGCGTGCCGTCGGCCAGGTGGCACTGACGTAACTGCGTAACTGTTTTTCTACTAATTCTCCAAGCCAAGACCAAGATCAAGACCAACAACACACTCGTGGTCTAGGGTTTTTGAGTCCCAGAACGCCGTGGCTCAAGGCGTCTTCCTCATTTCCTCATTTCTCTGTCCTGGTTGCAATGCAGCTGTGCTACAATGGCCCATCACCGCTGATTGAGAATGTGGCGGCGGTGTTGAAGCCAGCAGCAGCTTGCTGTACTTGACGTACTTGGATGCGTTGTACTGGTGCGTACCCCCACATAAGTTGTGCGTTGTGAGCTTGTGCATATACATGTGTGTACAGCAGATATCCATGCAGAGGCAAGGCCTGGTTTTCGGTCGCTTTACAAGTGCCACGATAATTGGCTACCGATTTTTGACTTCATCAAAGTTGGCGGTTTTCTCCCAATCTAATCTTGGTTTCAATGGCTGGCAGTAGTACTGTACTTGCTCTAATGCAGGAGCTAGCCATATTGAAAGCTGGATAGCGAGTGACTTGAATTTGTGGCTAGCCTCTAAGGTACATACTATGTACTCATTCCCATGGTAGGCCCTGCACTCTGTACAGTAGTTGCTTGTGCTTAGTTGTGGAACTTTCTTATTCCGAGTCTTGCCAATGCTCCAAGGAAATGTTAGGAACTTGCTGCCTTCCCGCTAGCTGCGTTCCTTCCGCATGTAAAGATTGAGGTTTCTCTTGGGATTTTTTTTTCTTTAGCTTCTTGGATTCCCCTTTGGTTTTTTTCTTCCCCTTTCTTTTTGTATTTCCCACCTTTCTGCTCACAATTCATTGGTTTCTTTGGTTGGTTGCCAATTGTCAAGGGCAAGGTAAAGGGCAAAAAAATAAAATAGGTAAGACGCAAAAGCACACGATGCTCGAACTACTCAGACACCGCTCTTGTTAATCATCGCAAGCCCACTCCGTTGTCGGCTATAAACTGGCTACTCTCCTTTCCACTCTAGCCTAGTTCTCATCGAAAAACTCTTGCTAACGCTCTGTTTGCTCAGATTAGAAGTTCGGAACGAGTAGTAACAGAGGTTGACTCTTGTATATTTTATAATCTTTGCCACCCTGGCTTTCTCTATACATTTCTCTCCTAAACCTGTTTTCCCCCAATTCTCTCCTGTACAACAGTCACGATGCATATCAGTGACAAGATTGCAAACGCCAAACGGGCCGGCGAGCCGTCGTTCTCATTCGAGTACTTTCCTCCAAAAACTGCCCAAGGTGTTCAGAACCTGTACGATCGAATCGAACGCATGAATGAATTGGGCCCCCAGTTCATTGATATCACTTGGGGGGCTGGTGGCCGCATTGCGGAGCTGACATGTGATATGGTCCAGCAGGCTCAGACCATCTACGGCATTGAGACATGCATGCACTTGACATGTACCGACATGGGAAATGCCAAGATTGATGATGCACTATCCGGAGCCTACAAGGCCGGATGCTCTAATATCTTGGCTCTGAGGGGCGATCCTCCCAGAGAAAAGGAGAAGTGGGAACCTACCGATGATCAATTTCACTACGCCAAAGACCTGGTATCGTACATCCGCCAAAAGTATGGCAACCATTTTTGCATTGGTGTTGCAGGCTACCCGGAAGGCTGTGATGACAACAAAGATGAGGACTCTCTACTTGACCACCTAAAACAAAAAGTCGATGCCGGCGCCTCGTTCATTGTCACTCAGATGTTCTACGACGTCGACAACTTCTTGCGCTGGGTCCGCCGCGTGCGCGAGGTAGGCATTACTGTTCCCATTCTTCCTGGCATCATGCCTATTGCTACTTATGCCAGCTTTCTGCGCAGAGCCAAGCACATGAACTGCACAATCCCCACCGACTGGCTAGATGTTATTGAGCCCGTCAAGAATGACGACGTGGCTGTGAGAGAACGAGGTCGCAAGCTTGTGACGGACATGTGCCGCAAAATCCTAGCTTCTGGTCTGATCCACCACCTGCATTTCTACACCATGAACTTGGCTCAGTCTACCCGTATGATCATTGAGGAGCTCAATTGGCTGCCTTCAGCCGAGCGCCCTATCAAGCAAGCTCTGCCCTGGAAGCAATCTTTGGGCCTGGGCCGTCGCGATGAGGATGTCCGTCCCATCTTTTGGCGGAACCGAAACAAGTCTTACATTCTGCGAACCCAAGATTGGGACGAGTTCCCTAATGGACGCTGGGGAGATTCTCGCTCTCCTGCTTTTGGAGAGCTTGACGCCTATGGCATTGGTCTGGCCGGAACTAGCGAGCAAAATCGGGCCAAGTACGGAACGCCAGAGTCAGTACGTGATATTGCCGAGTTATTTGTACGCTACCTGAAGAAGGATCTGGAGTCGCTGCCCTGGAGTGAATCTGCTCTCACTGGGGAGACCAGTATCATCAGCGACAAGCTGATTGATCTTAACAGCCGCGGCTTGATCACCATAAACTCACAACCCGCTGTCAGCGGAGTCAAGTCCTCTGATCCTGTACATGGCTGGGGTCCCAAGGGCGGCTATGTGTACCAAAAAGCGTATCTAGAGCTCTTGGTACACCCTGACGTCTACCCTGAATTGATAAAGCGTATCGAGAGCAACCCAGACATGACTTACTATGGAGTGACTAAGACGGGCGAACTGAAAACCAATGCGCCTTCCGATGGACCCAATGCAGTTACATGGGGTGTGTTCCCCGGAAAAGAGATTGTCCAACCCACAATTGTTGAGAGCATCAGCTTCTTGGCTTGGAAGGACGAAGCCTTCCGTCTAGGCGAGGACTGGGCTCGCTGCTACGAGGCGGGTAGCCCCAGTCGCCAGCTGATTGAAAATATCATCAATAACTGGCACTTGATCAACATTGGTAAGTATTGTCTAGATTATGTAATTGGCTCCGACCGAACGAAATTTACTAATGCTCTGTGCAGTGAACAACGACTTCCATCAGAATGATTCCATATTCGCCTTGTTCAGTGGCCTGGTGGTTCCTGGGGTCAACGACGTAGTGCCCAGCTCTGCTCCCCACTCTCCCACTCTAGCGCAGGACGCCGGCAGTGTCAAGGGGCCGACAGAGATTGCGGTTAACGGAACGCAGTAAACTCTGCCGTCAAAACTGCCGTGACATGTTCAGCCCTGCAAGTCGATTCTCAGCCTCTATGCAGAGCATCACGAGCAGGCGCAAAATAGGTGGGAAACGACGGCGTTCCTAAATAAAAAAAAGAGTCTTCATACCTCATATTCTTTTGTCCTACACATATGATGGACAGAAATCTTAATTCAACATGATGCTACAGAACCTACATGAGCTGTATCTTGGAACAAACGGTTGGGTAACAGTTTATGCTGCTGGCTTCTCCAACAAAGCCCAGATGTTGCTTTAATCTCAAGACAGCTCGCTGTATGCACCACTCACTACTCAACGACTTTACGGCTATTCAACCCAGCTTTCCATTTTTACTTTCCTTGTTTTTACTTTTATTTTCTTTTTCATTACTGGAGCTATACTGTATCTCCATGATTGTCTCAACGACCTCACGCATATTCAACTTATTCAACCATGTGCCTTTGTCTTTCTGTTTCTTTTGAGCGTCAGGGAGGTCGGAAGATCACCGTATATTCCATGATATATTACGATTCTTTTCGTTTTCTATTTTCTATTTTCTATTTCATCACAGCTTGTTCTCTGCGGGGTAAGAGGGGAGGGGTGTAAAATGGACAGAAGGGAAACAAGGGCGACGAGCGGAGAAGTCAACCCTCCGCAAGTATCAATCCAAAATCACGTTCATATCTTTGAATCTTTTCAACAAAAAAAGATACCCAAAAGCGGCCTGTTTCCTAGATACTTGCTTGATGCGCTCCGGGCATGGGGGAGGGGGAGGTGAAGAATGCTATAGATCTGAATTATACATATATTTGGCAGGCTAAACGATGCCTCCATTTCTTGTACTATCGAGGCTTGCCAGATGCGTTTTCCATGTTCAAGACCCTGGAAGGGTCCTCTTGTTCCCAGAGGCAGGAGAATGGTTGCGAGGGAACGAGCTCGGCTAGGTGTCTCAACAGCCAACACAGCACAAGGTCAGGCAGGATAGCCCGCTTATCATCATAGTGGTAACGGTGACTAGGGGGCCTCTGCTTTTCAGTATTTTTATCATTGGGACGCAGGCTAAGAAACCAAGATATAGACTGCGCTGCCCCCTTGGCCTAGGCTCAAGACAAGGCGACAAAGAACCGACTGTGATGAAGCATGCTGGAGCCGTGGGGGCGCCTGTATCATTCTTGCCCGTATTTTCCCTTCTCAACCTACTAAGAGGGGGCGAAACAGAAAGCAAAGGAGACTCGGTGGTCATGACTTTTTGCCTTTAGCTTGGACGGGATAGTTTGTCTTCTTGGTGTGTGCTTTTTTGTTCGCTCGACGTCATATGTGTACATGCCTGACGAGGAAATTATGAAAAGCGGGCTTGCTCCCTTTTATGCATGACTAAATTATTTAGCAAATACCGCTCTATTCTCTTGCATTACGGCACGGCCGCTTGCAGCTAGACAAAGGGTCTTGGTACTCTGTCAGTATCAGGGCCAAATGCCTCTGGGAACAATGGGTTGAGTGTATACTTGTATCTTGTATATCGCACCTGATTGACTACACTCGCCGCACGCACAATGTGCCTCTCGGGCGAAGGACGCAGCCACCGCAAAAATCCTAATACCTGTGACTTGTATGCCCAGACTGGCCTCACAATAATCCTCTTCATCCCATTTGTCTGCTCGCCTGCGCATTGTGTGCACAAAAAGTAGCAAGAGGGGCTGGGCGATCAAGTTGCCATGGCAGTTGCTGCAACTAGAAAAGACAGAAAGTGGGCTCGGTCTAAGTTGCCATAGCCACCTTATTTTCCCTGGTAATTGCCCTGCTTCCTGACACGCTGAGACGTGTTTGCACCCTGAATCCCTGTCGAGCCCCTCGTCCTTTTTAACTCTTTCGAGAAGGAGGGCGGGCGGGGTGAATAGAACGCGTTGAGGGCTCAGTGCTGCCCACTAAAAGACTAAAAGAGTTAGAGTTGTAGAGGGGGTTACCACAGAGAAACGCGTCTGCTTGAGGTCTGACGCGAGCCCTTCTCAGGGGAGAGGACGCTGAATGTCAGCACACTCTAGGGCCCTGGCTGCCCGTGAGCCCAGTAAACTCCATTAGAACTACGGCGCAAAACGCGCATGTGAAAAAAGCCAGAGTTCTTCACTCGGTGACCTTCAGCTTTAGTCGCGCTTCTTCTTGTCATTCCTTTTCCTCATTTCCTCTTCTCTTTTCCGCTCGGTGGTGAGACCAGCTGTGCTTCTTCTTCTTCTTCTTTCTTTCGTTGTCTTCGTTTCCCACTACTCCCTGGGTCCGGTCTTATTCGATATAGTGTACAGCATCATCACATTATATCTTCAACGCCTTTCTCTATTCGCCTCCGTCGTCTTGCATTCCGTCCTACCCACCAACATCATTCCAAGCACATCTTCACAGGCATTCCGCAGACATTGCTTCAATTGTCTCCTTTCTTCTTTATCTGCCTACTATTCCATCTCGACTTGTCCTCCGCCCTAACATTGGCTCTGTCTACTTTGCCAGTGTCGTCGATGTCGAGTGTTTCTAGCGCACAACATCGTTGACCCTCAATCTTGCAATCTTTTCAGCGTTGTGCTAGCTGATATTCCTCCATCTGCCCACAACCGCTTCGTTTCCCTCTGTAATTCAACTTTGCAAAATTCACTTGAAAAATACAAATACCCCCCCCTCCTTTCCTCTCTCCCTTGTTGGTGGTGTGAGCTTCTGGTTCCGGATACTCGCTACTTGCTGCATTTGTCCGCTTCAGGCAATCTCAGGGTCGCCTTGATCTAACGCTGCCTTTATATTGTTTTGCGAGCCTCTCTCAATAACTCACATCGCAATGGTTCTGCAGCCATTGGAACGGTCGCCTCGCCTCAACCGGCCCTCTGCTCTCAGAACTCATCTTTTCCCCCACAACCCTCACTCAAACGCCCTCAGTATCGCTCCTAAGTCGTCTTCAGCATCTGATATGCCGTCCCCAGATCCATTCTGCAGAACCCCCACCAAAGCCCGCAAATCAACTCTCCCCAACATGTCTAGCAGCCACGACACAGCTGTTGGCCTCGGTATTTGCTCCTCTAATAACACTCTATCGGCCAGCAGAAAAAGGAGTGCTCCCTCATTGCTACCGCCTTTCGAACCTCTCTCTTCGCCTCCTCGTCTGCCCCGTCCTACCAAACGCCAAAACAGAGGAGGATATGACTACCCTACTCCTGCAGCCACTTCCAGCACCGGCATTTTGTCCTCATCGCCACCCGGTCTCAATGCTTCTCACCTGAGCCGCGCTCTGTCTCGTATTCAACAGTCTAGAGCTTCGGCGGCAGCTTCTACGCCCACTAGCGACAGCGCCTCTGTCCCGGACCGTACTCCTCTATGCGATGTGCCCTCAGTTGAGCTTCCTGAGAACGGCGACGTCGTGCGCATGGGCCGAAGCAGTATCTCTTCACACTTCCAGTTATCGGCAAACCGCTTGATCTCGCGTGTGCATATCGAAGCAAGATACATAACCGCCAGTACGCCTCTCGAGCCTAATCGTGTCGAGATTCTCTGCAAGGGCTGGAACGATGTCAATGTGCACTGCCCTGGTCGAACATACACACTCCATCGCGGCGACTCCTTTACGTCGGAGGAAGAGTCTACCCAAATTTTGCTCGATGTTCAGGACGCTCGTGTTATTGTCCTTTGGCCCAAGCGAGAGTCTACCTCCACCCTATCGGACTGGGAATCCTCGCCATCGCCACCCGCTCGTAGACAACAAGCCGACTCACTTGTTGCCTCTGATATGCCGGAGCTAGCTAGCAGCCCATTCCGTGCTGTTGCTCGCCTTCGTAGCCCTGTTTCGCCTTCGCCTACTACGGCCCATGTTTCCAGCTCCAAGCTCCAAGCTCTGCTTCCCGAGTCTAGATGCAGCCCGAGCCCTGAAGATGGAACCTCAGTTCAGATCTACGAGGATGACCCGGATCTGCCTTCTCACTCTCGCTCTCTTGCTAGTTCTTTGCGTGGTACGGTCGACCCCGACACCACAATGGCAACTGTCGTCGACTCATTTTCGTCTGATCTAAGTGATCCCGAGGAGGATGACTTTGCCACACATTCTTTCGACCACTTTGAAGCCAATATTAGCAGCAGCTGTTCTCCTGACATCTCAGTTGACAGCCCTGAAAGCGATGAGGCCAAACTTGGCCCTATCTTGGACAAGCCCAGCCCTGAATCTGGGTCCTCTGTCCTCGCTCCCTGCATCCTATATGCACCCGTGCAAACTCCCGTGGTTAATACTGCCCACACCCTGCCCTCTATTCTCTCCCTCGAGAACCTTTCTACAGTCACCTATCCGTCTGAGCCCCATCAATCCCCAACCCTATCACCATCCCCCGCCCCTGAAGAGCCTGTGCCCCGCGCTGAGGAAATTGCTCATCATTCCATCAACCAACTGGCATTTTCCCGCTTAAGCTCCACCCCGTTGTCCACGCTGCTCTCTAATCTGCCTGCTGATATTCGTAGTGATAGCCTCACTCGCGAAGCCTTTCAGCGCGTGCTAAACAGCCTGCCTTCAGTTGGCATTATCCCCCGCCATGGCAAGGATGCTGCTGGCAAGCCGCTTGAGAGCGAGTACTACTACATGCCGGAAAATGACGATGATGCTGAGCGGAAAGCCATTGTAAGCGGCATGCGCAAACCCAGTCTACGCGCATGTCGAAAACAACATAAGCAGTATTACTGGAAGCGGCCCAAGACTCCCTAAGCGGGCTTGAAGCTGTCTCGTGTCGTTCTCGCATCCATTTTGCCACTGATTGTTCTCGTCCTCTTCTATTTCCCCTTTTCTTTACCCACCCCTCTGTACTGTATATCTTTTATTCCACGTTGCTGTCTCCCCACACTTTTCGTTTCTATTTGTTTGCATCAGACTTCTTCATTTGCTTGTCAACTGATGCAGTCAGTGCATGAATTGCAAAAACACCCTTAGCTATACCCCACGCCTCATTCGCCATCGCTGAACTCACCTTCTGTGCTTTCAGCACATGTTCATTTCACCCTCCACACTTGTGCCCATTTGTTCCATTCCATCTCCATTTATGTTTGTTTGTCCAGCTTCACCTCCGAATGTATACTATGTTCTATAACACGAGTAATGGACGAAAAACGCCACATGCCCAGGTTAAGGTTATTGCTTTTGATCACAGCTGTTGGCAAGGAAAACTTCAAAATATGCGCAGTCTACTCGTAGATTAGAATTCAAATAAACCACGTTACAAAATACACAACAACTTGCAAGATTGAAACAAAAAACCCCCAGATGTAACACCAACACTTGGCCTTCCGTCCAATTTTGTATCCCCTCGTTATCACGCCTCTCCCTCAGCAACGGAGAAGCCCAAAGCGCAAAGAAAGCAAGACGTGGGGGGACTTGGCGTCCGCTGTCCGTTGTCCGTAGTGGCCCATCCGTCAAGTGAGGATACGAAGATTCATTTCCATACGTACGCCTCTATCACAGGTGTCTTGGTTCTCTCAAAGTTCGCATAATTAGTGTCTTTTGCTTCAACCTTGCCCTCCATTGTCCTACTTTTTCTGTCTTTTTCTTTCCTATAAGCCATCCCAACTTTTCTATCGCAGGGTTTGGGTGAATCTTCTGCACAAGTGTAAGTCCCAAAACTTGATTGGCTCGTCTTATTGTCATGTGGGGCTGGTTCTGAAATAGGCAGGACAAATAAATAAACTCTCAAGACTCGAGCCAAAAAAGAATTATGACCCCCCCCCCCCCCGCTTTAACAATAAAATTCGATTAAATGCGGTTGCCAAGTACTAAAACCAAACATGAATAGAGCTTCTAAGGATAGTTAGTTGGCCAAGTAAAAACAGACAAACATCCCATCTCGATGTCAGTGAGCATTCTTCCTAAAAACAAAAAAGCATAAAACTTCCGTAATCATCATTGCTATTGTTGATAATGGCCTTGACTCGGGCCCAGACACCTCTACTTCGCAGTTTGGCGGCTTATCCCTCTTCTTTCATGTGAATATTGCCGCGCCCTTATTTCTCATCTTCCCACTCAGGGTTCTGTTTAGCCAGGCAAATGGAGCCATTGTTAGAATCGCAACTTGACAAGGAGGGCTACCAGTTGGGCTTAGGGGACGGGGGAGGAATGGGTCTTACCTTTCTCAGAATCACTACGCCTTCTAACGTACTGCTAAGGCTGATGTATTCCTTGTTCTCTAGCTCTGCTCTCTCGCCATATGCCAGCACGACTGGGGTGCTCTGCGTTTGCCAGCCCGTGATTGTCTTGGGCCGACCAGCCTGACCCACGACGTCAACAGCTTGGCCAACACGGACGTTGACGTTGATAAAGTCGAGGTTTTCATCAAGAGTGACGAGCATCCGGGGGTAGATGGCTGACGTCAGGAAGTACAGCAGGTAATGATGCTTGGAGAGAATGAAATCCTTGGCATCAATCATAGCTACCATGCATGTAAGCAGACTGGCGGCAGCCACATGCGACAGAATCTGGCGATCAGTGTGGAAGGGGTTCACTGTCAAAGTGCCCTTGCCCATGTGAACTAGACCCTGAGCAATGCGGACCATAAACAGTGAATCCGAATCTCTGTAGTAGAATGAAGCGAGCTGTCTTAATAGCTGAGCGAGACGGGCATTGTTGGTGCCAGCCCCCAAAAGACCCATAGAAAAGATTGCACTGTTAGCAACATCACTATCAGTGTCGTGACTGTAACGAGACAGCGTGTCATACACCTTCATTTGCGGGTTGCTGGGGCTAATGAGGCCCATTGCCAGTGGGACAGTACGGCGAATGTTGGCTTCTCCGTAGTGCATTAGATGGCCAAAGTGACGCAAAACCATCTCCTGGCCAACGTCTTCGCCCATGGCAATTAGAGCAATACCTAGGACAGCATACGACTGCAGCAGCTCATCGCCCTTCTTGTCCTCTTTTTCAGCCAGGTGCTCAGTGCAGATGTGCAGGAGCTCTTGAATCTTCAAGACAGCACCAGTGCCAGCCCAGGCACAAATTTGAGCCAGAACCCGGGTAGGCTTAGCCATAGGATGGTCGACAGCCTTGAGAGTCTCTAGAATAACGTCAACCTCCTCCTGCTTTCCAAAGAAGAGTAGCCCAAGACCAAGAGCCAGGAAACGCGTCCATTTGTCAGTGAGTTGGCCCATGCGGTCATCGTCAAGAAGAGTAGACACAATGGCGCTGCTGATTTCCGAGTGCGAAGAGCCAATAAAAGTCATGCCACAGGCAAGAGCTGCCATAGCAGATATTTGCATTGTCTCGGATGCATCGTTAATAAGGGGGGTTAGAAGATCCAGGATGGTCTCGTTGTTGGACCCAGCATGCGCCAGACCCAGACCCATGATAGCAGCAGTGCGGACATTGAGGTCCTTGCTTTGTAGACGCTCCTGATCACCGAGGAGAGCAATAGCGGCGGCATCCTCTTGGTAGACACCCGAGCTCATGATACCAATACCTAGCATACCGCCAGCAGAGATTTCGGACTCAGATACGCCGAGGTACTTATCAATGGTGTCTAGACCCAGTTCATTGTTCCAGAGCATAATGCTACCAATGGAAGCAACAGTTGAGGTCATGCCATCAGCCTTGGTCTTCCACACCCACGGCTCCTTGGTATCCTCACCAATCATCATCTTGTCGTTGACAAAACCAGCATTGGCAAAGGCGTTGACGAAGGCAGCTGACAGGTTGTGGAGAGCAGAGTCCGTGTTGGTGTAGTTAGAAACACGGCTGCTTTCAAGATGAGTCTTGTAAATATCCTCGGGCATCTTGGGCTCAAGAAGGTTGAGCTCCTTGCCGAGGTATTGAAAGTATTTGGAAAGATGGGTGTTGTGGCAACATTTAGCAATTTCCTCATTGATTTCTTCATCATCGTCAAAGTGTTCGATGACTATCCGCTGACGTCCAACGAGGAAGGCAAGCTGCTTTTTCAAAGCAACATCGGTGGTCTGGGCGAAGGTTGAGGTGATGAGTTCGACATCGTTGAGGCGAATGGCCACTGTCATGGCTTGGGTGAGCTGCTTATACTGGATATAGATGCCATAGGCAGTACGCAGAAAGAGATCATTGTCAGGATAAGTAAGCAGGTTGACCATGCTGACCAGGTACAGACAGGCGCGGCTGTACGTATCAGCGTTAAGGAATTCTGGGAGCCGATCGATGATCTCAAGTTCGCTAAGCAGATCGACGGCGTCGGCCTCGGCATTGCTCTTGAGGAACAAAGGAACCAATTGTAGGGCCAAATCAATCAAGTCATTGGTAGGTTCCTCTTCGGTAATGCGCTTGGCGAACACTTCGCCAATTTGAAGAGCTAGTAGTCGGACATATTCGTGGCCCCAGGAGTCGATATCCGTGGTGGGCGAAAGCAGACGGTACTTGAGAGTATCTTGGTTGTCCTCGTCAGAAAAGGTCATGCCAATAGCGGATAGAACGTCAGCTAAAGAGTCCTTGTTGTTGCCTGAGGGCCAATCTTCGTAGACCGCCTTGAGTGTCTCATAGTGTGGGCGTAGAAACTTGAGCGGCTTGGGGACAGCAGTCATGGAAGAAGTCGATGTGCGGATAGAGGTCTTCATCTCATTGAGGGCGTGCTCGTATAGGTCGGCCTGGGACTCCTGTGGAGCGCGAAACAGAGAGGAGAATAGGGCACAGGTTAGCTAGCTATGATAGGAGGACCTTGGCTTAGGTGGCTTAGATAAGTTATGCTAGGAGGCAACAACGTACCGTCAATCTCTCGACAAGCATGTCAAGATCGTTCTTGAGCTGTTGATCCTCCTCACTCAGCTCCTCTGTAGCTACACGTGCTCTAACTGTCAGCTATTCGGTTGACATCCAGCGTTATTGACGGATAGACATGGGGTTTAGGAGCTATCTCGTACCACCAATCTTTTCTTCCTTCTTGTCTTCATTCTTGCCCTCGGGGATTTCAGCAGCAGGCTTTTCGGCAGCCTTGCCTTTGCCCTTATCCACGGGCTTGCTTGTCTCGGGGTCTTTAGCCATGATGGAATGGGTGGGTGAGTGTATGAGAACGAGTGGAACTCTTCAGAAAACAAGCTCAGTCTAGCAGAGCTTAGTGTTCGAGCAAATGGAGGATTAGGCCGTCGTATTAAACAATTGGAGAGAAGTATGACTAGAAATATGGCTGTCGGAAACAAAAAAAGCGTACAGCTAGGGTAGGTTTGTGTTTTTATGGCAGTAAATCGAATGACTAGACGACTAGTTAACAAGCTCTGTCCAATTGCTTGGTAACTAAGCCCTTGCTTTGCTTCCCCTGCTACAACCTTGGTGACGCGAGGCTTGTAGCCTAGCCTTGTGTAAAGTCACATGACTGGAAGCTATGCCGCCGTCAAGTTCTCCACATTACAAAGCTCAGCTGGCAATGTAGCACTGACGGCTTTTGCCAGCTGCAAGATGTGAAAGTCTTATCTTATCGACCCCTCCAAGAATTTTGATCGTGGGGCTATTCTTCGTGCAGCTAAAAAAAGTTTCTGTCGTCATAGATTGATAGCATACATTTCTGCGACCAGTCATCTTCAAGTTCTTTTTTCCCACAGTCTAATCGTGCTCTCCGCGATTCCCCATTTGCAAGATGCTTCTGGATTCCAAGGCCCTGCGTCATTTGACGTCAGATGATTGGCGTGTCTTGGCTGCTGTGAGTTTTCCCAAACTTCCGTTTAGAATTGCCAAAAAAAAGAAAATAGCACCCTAACATAGGGTTACACAATAGGCTGAGCAAGGTAGCAAGAATCATGAACTTGTCCCTACATCCCTGATTGAGAAGCTCTCACGGCTGCGTGGTGGCGCTAGTGGCGTACGCCGGAGTATCTCGGCACTGGCTAAGGTTGGTCTCATTGCCAAGGTCAAGGAAGCTAAGTACGATGGTTATCGTCTAACCTACGGTGGACTGGATTATCTTGCTCTCCACACTTATACCACGCGCAAGGAGATTTACAGTGTTGGCAGCCGGATAGGCGTTGGAAAGGAAAGCGATATCATGGTTGTTGCCGATGAAACTGGCAAGCAACTCGTGCTCAAGATTCATCGCCTGGGCCGCATTTCGTTCCGTACCGTCAAGTCAAACCGTGACTATCTACGCAACCGGTCCTCGGCTTCGTGGATGTACTTGTCGCGTTTGGCAGCCATGAAAGAGTTTGCCTTCATGAAGGCTCTTCGTGCCGAGAGCTTCCCTGTCCCCGAGCCCCTAGGCCAGAGTAGACACACTGTACTCATGTCTCTGATAGATGCTTTCCCTCTACGCCAGATTTCTTCCGTGCCAGACCCTGCAGGCTTGTACTCGGACCTGATAGATTTGTTGCTACGCCTGGCTAAGCATGGCTTGATCCATGGCGATTTCAACGAGTTCAACATTTTGATCAAAGAAGAGGAAGTTGGAGGCGTGGATGAGGAGGGGCAGGTGAATCTAAAGTTGACACCCATCCTCATTGACTTCCCTCAAATGGTCTCTATGGACCATCAAAATGCTGAAATGTATTTTGACAGAGATGTCAACTGCGTCAAGCGCTATTTCAAAAGACGATTTGGCTTTACTCCCACTAGCCGCGGCCCTTTCTTCAAGGATGCTAAGAAGCTGGTGGGCCAAGATGGGGCCACAAGACTGGATATTGCCGAGGCAGCGTCAGGGTTCACCAAGAAGATGAACCGAGACCTTGAAGCTGCTGTAAATCAGGAGGCGACAAACGAGGGCGGGAACGAAGAGGAAGACGATGACTCTGATGAATACGACTCGGAGTATGAAGGGGAAGGCGGAGAAGACGAGGAAGATGAGGAAGACGAGGAAGATGAGGAAGAAAAGGAAGAAGCGGAGCCCAAACCTGAAGGCAGGCAAGGTGCAGGAGAAGACGCCCAGGAGCCAAAGGTAGGATCCAAATCAATCCTAGACGGTGTTAAATTGGAGAAGCTGGAAATCGCAGACTAAAAATAAGGGACAGCTGTATGTTTTATGACGTTTATGATACCACCTATACGCTCTGTCTCGCCCACCTAAAAGTTAAATGATTCAAGTTGTATATATATAATAGATGCATACTGCAAGATACAAGAAACATCAGAGCTCTGACATAATGAATAGTTTAGCGATAGTGATGCTTTTATATCGAAGGCGTTGTCAGCACTTGGAATGGTGAGGTTGAAAGAGCCTTAACCTTCATCCATCCCCCTTCCTGCACAGCAACAATGGTTCCATCTATGCAGAATTTACGCCAGCGATCGTCAGGCTCGTGGACTGAGACCTTGAGTTCTTTGATCTCTTCGTAGGTCACTTCTGGCATGGAGACATGCGCACCATTGTTGTAGGCAGCCATCATAATCTCCATTGCTTTGTCTTTGCTCAAGGGAGCAAAGGTTACTACGCGGAATTTGCCATCACAAGGGCGGGAGTCGGGCGAAATGGTAAATGTCCTCTCCAGGTTGGAAACAAGTGTTGACAAAATGTAGTTGAATTCGTTGCCACCAAGACTGCGAAAACCGCTATGACCAGGGCGCTTGACCTCTACAGTTGCTTTGTATGCATGGTTCAACTCGAGCAGTTCGTTGGCAACCATACCAAAACGCTTGTCGCCGTGTTTCCTGTACTCTGGCGTATCACTTTCATAGACAATGCTAGCGTGGAATCCATGAGAAGCCACAATAGAACCATAGAGATATTCCACGGGACGTGAGGTCATGTTGTTTTGGCTTTGAACAAAGGTCACGATACGGGCACCGGGTGAGAAATCCGCCCGAAAAAGGGGCAGACTGACGGGGGTGCCGTGGATAAGCGTGCGTAGACCGAGGATGAGAGCCGATTCGGTGCTGTTGCTGTATAGCGGGCGATGTATGGAGTGGAACAAGGCATTGCCGGTGCCAAGGGGCAGAATGGCAATTGTCGTCGGGGAAGGTTGCTTCTCATCCTGGTTCATAGCGTTGATGAGATCAACAGTCCCACCATCGCCACTCATAAGTAAAACGGTTTGTGCCGACTCTTCCGCCCGTAGGGTCTTGGCGGCAAAGCTTTTGATGCTCTCTGCATTCTCCGTAATAAGCAGGCTGTACTGTCCCTTATGTGTAGTGCTAGACAGAGACTGCACTGCGTTCAGAAGCGGCTTGACCACCTGATTCCAGCACTTCGTGGCTAGACAAAGCCCAGATTTTGTAGATACCACAACATGGAGCTTGCGTGAGTCGGAGATCTGGAGATGGCGTGGACAGCGTGAGATGATGAGCGGCTCCAAGGGGGAGGGGACCGCAGGCACGTCTATGCACTTGATGGCATACGATACATCGACGCCCTGGCCAGTATCAAATGCAGCAAAGACCGTAAACCCCCGAGCTTGTTTGAAGATGGCTACGATGCTCTGAGGATCGTCAAAGATGGCGTCAAATGAAGAGGTCGCATTTGTCGATAGAGGCTCTGTCCATTCTTTTGACGCGGGAGAACAACGACTCATACCGGAAGAAATTAGGTCTGGAAATCCCATGACCTATTGAAGCAACGCTAGTGCTCAGTCAAAGACTCGACCCGAGGGTTTGGATAAAATGTAGGCGGGCTGATTGATTGGTATTTAATGTCACAGTTCAGCACAGACTTTCTTTAGTCCTGCTTGAGCAGAGATGACGCAATAATTGACGGAAACGGGACAATAGTTGTGCTAAGTGGGGTTGCAAATGATACCTGATTAGGGATACAGCATGAAAGAACATTCCGGGTAGTAGTGATCCATGAACTCCACAGAAGAGGCGTGAAGAGCGATAGGAGAAGAAGCGGAGGAGCGATTGAGCGCGTCGCAGATGCACATGTTTTTATACATGTAGAAGTGCCGGAGATGAGGCTCTAATATTAAGGTAAAGCAACAGTGTAACAAGTAAGCCCTCGGCCAAAATAGAAGGAAGCCTAAATCAATCATCTCCCTCACACAACACAGTCTCAGCTAGGCTTCGGGAATTGCAAAATGAATGCCGAATTGATTCATTGCGCTTGAGATGGGCCGAGATACATGTAAGTAATGTAGTATATGCACAAAAACCTCTATGCCGGCCTTTGCATTTGGCGTTTCTTAGAGCAGCAGGTTTCAGCCAATGACCGTCCCCGTGTGCATCTATATAGTTGATATAGAGAGTAATAAACTGTATGACAATGCTGGGAATCTCCGGTTAGCTTGTGCTAGAATTGCGGCGCACTAAGCAAAATGCCATTCTCGCGAAATAATTGGCATAGAAAAGAGGGCGTCCTAGGACATGCATTCCAGTTTATGTGGTGCGTGAATCACCAGCTTTTATGCAGCGTTAGTGATAGGGTGGCTGCAAGGCAGTAGCATGTGGGTGTCTATTGGTAGGTCTTGGCACACACAAGTGCTTATACTATTGCATGCATACGATAGCGTCTAATATTTTAATATACATACATCTAACAAGGAGAGCCAGGCTTCCTCATCTCACTCTACTTGCGTGCCCGGGTCATTGGCCCCCAGTGCTCGCGTGGATTCACTTGGTATCGCACCAACTTCTTAGTGCTGATCTCCTTATCGCGACCCAGCTTTTGTAGCACTTCATCAAACACCAGGGTCTTGCGCAGGGCCGCTTCCTCGTCGTTTACCGCGTTATCCTGCTGGAGCTCCCCGCCTCCATTCAGAAGCTTCCATGCAGGGCTGTTCTGTTTAATGTTCTCCATCTTTACAGGTGCCACCTGGCGAATGTATTCTTTGAAGATCCAGATTATGGTCGTCCACGGAGCATCAGTCTTGATACTGTTTGGCTTGCAGTGGCTGCGCGTGACCCTGAAGCCTAAATGTTTGAGCGCCCCACGAATGAGATCTTCGTTAGGCGTCTCGCAACAGAAAATTCCCGCTAGACGAGACGGAATAAAGTAGAAGGGATGGGCATCAATACGCGCCGCCTCCTTGTCAGCTTGGGGAATTGCCTCTTCAGGATCCGGCTCAGGAAGGTTTTCCGACAGCGCAGTCGTCAGCATTCCCTCAATTCGAGTAGCCGTGCCATAGACTTTGCCGTCCAGAGTCGGCAGGATATTGAGCACGCGTTGGATAAATTCTGGCGACTGAATCATGCCACCGTACATAGGCCCAGCGAGGTGCATTTTTGTTCCGCAGTGACGGCAAAGAATATCAGAGGTAGGGCCTTGCGCCATGACGTGCTTGTAGTAGTGCGACTTGCCGCTCTTAGCCGCCATAACACGCGTGCGCATAACGTGTTGTGTCTCCCAGGCTCCGCAGCCTTGGTCGCAGTTGTAGACAATCATAGTTTTAGAAGCATTGAACTTGACGGCCGCCTGTGACTTGGTGACCCGGATGAAGATGCGTGTGTAATAGTCGATAGAAAGCGACAGCAGGGGCTCAATAGCTAGGCCGTAGCGTGCCGCAGACGTTGCTACTGTGTGAAGAATAAGCCGTAGGCCTACCTCATGAGTATGAAAGCCCTTGATGGGGATCCCGCCGTATGATGCAAAGGCCTTTTCACAGTAGCTGTGGCCAGCCCAGATGGCAGAGTCAGTGCAAGTAACGCACAGCAGGCCACCATCCTTAACACCCTGAACAGCAGCGTCAATGAAAGGCGATGCAGTTCCATAGGGATCTAGGTCGATAACATTGTATCGGTTACTGTTGGAGGGGTTTCCATGCTTGTCACGCTTCGATAGATCATCAGCAATGCGCCGATACATGTGGGCAATGGCATCGTCACGGGACACCTGGATTTTGTGGGAAAGCTTGTTGTGCTCGGCATTAAGCTTTATGTAGTCGATTGCCGAGGAGGACAAGTCATTAGCTGTCACTGAGGTCACAAATGGAAGCTCATGAGAGTAGCGTAGCGCGCGCAAACCGGAGGCCGAGAGAGCATCGAGGATTGTGAACTTGGACATTGTGGATCTGGGCCTGGGCTCATGTTCCGATGATTTTATAGGAATGGTAGCAGTGGTAGTCTCGGTCTCGTGAGTTTCTGTCGTGTTGGAGACTTCTTGTGTGGCCACAGCCTGGGCGCTTAGTTCAGCATTTGTTTCAGTGCTGGTAGATTCCGCTTTCTTGCTCTCCCAGCCTGCATTTCCCTCGACTTTGGGTCTCTTTTCAGAGTCGACCTCGGCCCCAGTATCCTTCCGTTTCCGCTTGTTCTTAGCAGGCTTTGCAGAAGACTCCCTGCGTTCTTCAGTATCCTCATGATAGGCCCGGATGGCGAGGACAGTCAAGTCACGGTTGAATTGCTGGATGGGGTTGTAGAACACAGAAATATTGGATTTGTTTCCACCATCACCAATCTTAGCCCCTACGGGTACCAGGATATCAGCCAAGCCTTCTCTTATGGTGGTGTACACCTTGTCATCGTAGGTGTACGTAGGTGCATCGGGACTAATCGAATTCATGGCGGATGCTGGAGACAAATGCGGGATGCGCTGCAAAGGCGGATGCGTAGGAGAAGGAGAGAAGTGCAGCGCCTGTCCGGGGGTATTTGATTCGATATCGCTAGAAGAATGTGCTTTTGAGTGGCAGTAGTTGTAGTGCTGCGCAAAGCTGCAGAATACGCTAGAAAAAGATGTGGCTGAAGCCCGTGGAAGCTTGCAAGAGAGAAAAAGCGAACGAGCCGAACGCAGCAGAACCATCCGATAGGTATATACAGCAAAGCAGAAAATATGGAATAGTCAGATAATGAGGGATGATGCTTCTCTGACGCCGTTTGTGTCGCCCTTTTAGAGCCCTTTTCAATGCATCACCAAGCTAGACATCAGAAAAAAAAAGCCCATCAAATATTTTTCTGCCGTACTCAATCCAGAACTTAAAGGCGGTGAGAATAGCTTGACTCTAGTGGGGCCGCTTCCCGCCCGCCAGGCTAGGCTTGTAGAGGCCCTGTAGGCTGTATGGGAACATTCGAGTGGTCTTGTTGTTCTTGTCTCGTTAGAGCCTCACTTTCCTCAGCCTTTTCAACATCCCACACACACAAACACCCTAATTTCAAGATGGTATGATCAGAGTGCTTGGCGCTACGGTACAGCATAGAATCAGCGTGCTGACGAATGATCTTTTAGTTGCCTCTCGGCCTTGTTAATGCGGCCCAGGGCCACCCGATTTTGGTAGAACTGAAAAACGGCGATACCCTCTCGGGCCATCTGATAACTTGCGATACCTGGATGAACCTCACGATGAAAGACGCCGTCCAGTCCAATGCGGTGCGCATACGAATAAGCCCCCGAAGCCGCTAATGCGAGTGCTAACTATGATTATGCCCATAGGAAGCCGACAAGTTCCTGAAGCTGCCCGAGGTTTACGTCAAGGGCAACAACGTACGCTAAAACATGCCCCCAGCACGGCCTAGACCTGCCGCGAAAATTAGACTGTCCCTGCTAACAGTTGTACATCTCATTTCCTCTTAACAGATCAAATACCTACGTGTGCCTGACGAGATCATCGATCAGGTCAAGGAAGCCCAACAAAACCAACAAGGCGGCTTCCGTGGCGGGCGCGGTGGCCAAAGAGGCGATTACAACGGCCGTGGCGATAGAGGCGGTCGTGGCGGTCGTGGCCGGGGCCAGGGCCGTGGTCGGGGTCGTGGCGGCGCCTAATCGTCTCTCGCATGGAACATTCCGGCGACTTTACACCAACAAACGGTGGCAAGAGGAATGGTATAGAAGAGAAGGTCTCGAACCCATCATCTTCTCATCGAAAGACTATAACTCTCACTCTTGTGGATAAACCACCACTCCACTCACAACTGTGACGCATCCTCACACTCATCATGGACTATTTCTTTGTCTTTGATCTTGGTCCACTAAAGCTAAAAGGGCGCACCAGGATCTACACACACAAGCCATTACTGCTTTTTACTGCCACATGATTTTGATACTGGGAATTGAGCTACGACGGGGAAAACAAAGATGGAAACATGACTGACAGCGCTTTTGATATCTCTGTGATTTGCTGCACGATTTTTGGTGGCAGCGCTACGACTATGCCAACTACATAAATACATAAAAGCCTAAAAACATAGAAAAATCAAATATAGACTCCAGGATACCCAGAACCGCACTGTTGGAACATCTCGTTGCATTCATAAATATGAACAGTAAGCCAGCGTCCAATATGGTACTAGGGAACAAAGGATGACTAATCGCAGTGCATCACGTGACGACTTTGGCGAATAAACCGAGTCGCTATGGGTCATTAACCCTGGACAAAGCTTCTTGAACAACGTCAAACACTAGCTTTTGAACAAGCAAGATGAAGCTCTCCGCTCACTCGATTTCCCCCCTCTTCTACATCTGGCTATGAACCACAGTCGCATAGCGGTGGATGGGCTCTGGAAGTGCCTGTGCCCAGCCGCACCCGACGCTACCTTCTTAGCATCACGTGCCGCCTATAGCCGTCTATCAAACTCTTCAATAGTGACGACAAGCTCTCAGCCCACTGCCCTCTCTTTGAGAATCTTGCCGAGGACATGTCCGGCAAAAGAAATATCCCGAAATTTTGGCACGAGTCGGACGCTACTTGACTTTGCTCCTGTGGAGCAAGTGAATGATGGAGCGGCAATAAATGCTGGACTTGACTTGCCAGTCGATGGGGCGGATGCTCGCTCTTTCGAGAAACCAAGCAGTCTACCAGACCAGCAAGAAATTAAGCCACAAGGCCGGCCAAAAATTACAGTTTCTCAACTATCGACCTCGAAACCCCCGTATACAGAACTTCACGATGCTAAGCTGAAGACCATCTACGAAACCTTTCAGCGTCTAAGGGGCCGCACACACTCGATGCAACGCATTGCAGCGTTTCTGGGCTATATTATAAAACATCGGCCAACCAAGTTAAGGTTCTACCATTATAATCTTCTTCTTGAAGCCATGGCTGATCGTGACGGCTCGGCCAAGACTGTGCGAATCCTCCTTCAAGAAATGCAGCAAGCTGGAATCCAAGCCAAGGCCTTGACGTACCACAATGTTCTTGCAGTATGTTGCACTTTGCTTTTCTTTCTATAATTTCTACTAACACTTGACACAGGCTTTAGCCATTCACCCAGACTACACCCTCCGCAATGAGGTGCTCAGAGAAATGCAACAGCGATGGATAAGCAAGACCGTGCTTGATGAGTGCTATGAAGCGATTGGCCTCCTGCGTGACACCCAGTACGAAATGGCATTTGAAAAGCTGGAGACTATGATGAAAGATGGCATTTTCATCCCTCCGTGGGTCTATGAAGTGTTCATTATTGTATTCTCTAATTCTGGTTTCTTAGACGAAGCCTACCAACTAATGAGTCGCCGTCTCACTATGTTCCGTAACCCACCTCCCGCTTTCATGCTCAACATTCTAGAGCTGTTTAGCCAAGGGTACCATTATGATGGCACAAAGCTTATGTGGAGGAGGATAACACGCACTAACAGACTCCATCCTTCTGATATTGTGGTACAGAATGTTATCCACACTGGTGGCCGGTATGGAGACCCTGCTATGGTTCTACAGGCCATTGATCTCCTTGCATCGCGGGGAACTAAAATCGGACTAGTACAACTTGAGCCGCTACTTGATTGTTACACGCTCATTGGCGACATGAATAATGCGCTGCGAGTATTCTCCTTGATGAACCGTACTGGTCTCAAAGTACGGCGAATTAGTACTCGTGGAGTCTATGTTTGCTTGACGAAAGACCCTAAGGCTATTCAGAGCTACATTGATGCCTTACATAATGCCGACGACGTGCCGATTGCCACAGTCAATGTGCTTTTCGAAGTTCTGCATTCATTTAAGGATGCGCAGACTTCAATGGAGGTCTACAAGTCTATTAGTAGCCTAACAGATGAATTTGCAACATCTGAGACGTTTGGCTATCTCGTTGACCTTGCGGAGGATCCTAGTACGCTTGTTTTCCTTGCCGATGAGGCAGCTATGGTGGTTCCGAAGCTTCAGATTCGCACCACTTTGCTACATAAACTAGCCAACGCTTGTGCTGAAGCCGGGAAACTCGACCTTGCTGTCAGGTACTTTACGCGTGTCAATGAGGAGTGGCGTGGACAGGTCACCAAGACTCAGAAGAAACTGATGAAAGATGCCTATCGCATTACCTTCCAGAATGTCTTCCGTGCCTTAGTTAAGGCGCGTGATACCCGCGCAGCTAATGTCCTCCGCCTCGGCAAGGTGCGCATGGCTATGCTAGGCGCTGGGTTGCGCAGAGAGCTAGATGCAACATGGCCAGAAGTCTGGGAGGAGATCCAGAATAAGAAACAGGAGAATGCGCTCAAACGCGAAGCCATTAGAGAGGAGGAGGGGGCTCCAGCAGACATCAGCGTTCGAGTGCCGTTGCCCGAAGAGCTTGACTCTCTGTATGATGAGCTAGAGAATAGCACACAATTTGAGGATGTCTCGAGGCCTTTAGAAGAGCTTAAGGAGAAATAGTTACAGAATGTGGAGAGCACAAGGTAGATTTCATAGCTTGCTTTACGATAAAAGCAGATGCTAATGAGTGTGTACATTATGATAAAGCAGTGAGATTAAAGCAATGTTCTAGATATCTATTAGAGCTAGTCAATGACCTACAAAACAGGAATGTCCCATGAATAACAGATATAGAGCAAGCGAGACAAGTAAGAGGAGCAAAATTCATAAAAATTGGATATCATAATTACTAAAGAGCCAAGATATACCCTACCGTTTTTAATTCATGAGCAGACGCACGCCTTGCTCGGTCGAGGCACGAATGGCAGCATCGACTGTGGAGATCCTAAGCCCAACAGCGACGGCGTTATCTTCGGTATTGGAGACTATAGTCCCCTGACTGGTAGATAGGGCCTTCGATTTTCTAGGGCGCCCCCTTTTTCTCTTTATAGGTGAAGAATTTGAGGCTGTTGTTTCGCTGATTGGTGTGCTAGGGGCCTCATTTTCAGTTGTCGACTGACTTGAAGATACCGAAGACGTGGCATCCGGGTAAACGATGCGCAGCCGTTCAGCACCATATTGCTTAAGCATGGCAATAGACTCTTGCTGCAAGGTAGGGGACTGATTTGATAAGATTGAGAGTTGATCTTCGCTGAGTGTTGTGGAATCAACCCCTGCCTCTCCCAGCAAGGCCTGGGCGGCGTCACGACGTCTTTGTCGCTCTCTGTGGTCGACGGTCGCTAACACCACTGACAAATCGCCAACCGAGGCATCGGAGTTTAGTGTCTGCTTTTGGGAGCTTTGTGCCGCGCTCTTTTTTGCCTTTCGCTTCTTTGTTGCGTTCTCTGGTGAAATCGGCTGGTTGTCGGGACTAATAGCCACAAACTGAGGTCTTCTTCTACGCCTTCTACGGCCAGCAGCAATCGGACTAATTGGCGTAGGGGCCATTAAAGCGAAGATATCAGATACCAGTCTGTGAAGTGGAGTGTGGCTATATTCTGCTAATATAGAGCGGTGAGACGTCGAAAAGATGAGGGTTAACGTTCCGAAGCAATCATAGATAGGGCGGTCTAGTATGTGTTGTTAGTGACAAATACTTCGGCCGAGACTGGTATCGCATCATACTCACTCGCAAGAATGGGTTCTGGTTCTTTGTGAATAAATTCAGCTAAAACAGGCTTCTCTTTCATTTCATCAGCCTGTTTTTGCCAATGCTCCATCGATTGTACGCAGATGCAGGTGAACACCCAGCCCAGCCGTTCCCATTTGGCATCTTTGACAACCCACTGACTAGCATCGACATTGCCAATTCTCGAGGTAATGTATTTCGCTGCCAGCATCTGGAGTGTATGGCTATTGGGTCGTTGGTTTAACACAGCATCCTTTACCAAGATCTTTTGCTCCGCGATAGGAACCAGAAGTGCTGATTCGAGTTCATCCTGTGGAGCTAGGAGGCCTTTCAGCTCGTCTAGAGGGATATGAAACGTTGTATCAAGCGGGAACTGGAAAGTTGTGGTGGTGTGTTTGGCACGTGTGGGCGTGCACTCATGGTCAAAGGCGGTCTGAAGCTGTGCATGCATATCTTCAATCGATGAGCATGAAACATCGTCGGGCAAAGAGGCTTCGGAATCTGTAAATGAACCGTGCATAAAGCCGTTTAGACTGCCGGGAAATCCCTCCATCTTGTGCGATACAGCATGTGGAAATGCTTCCAGGTATCGAGGGGAGTTGGTCTCAGAAGCACAGCAGTCATGGGCCTCATTGAAGTCGTCGCATCAAGCTGGACTTGCTGATTAGTCAGAGCAAGTATCCGCAACCACCGATACACAAGGCTAGTCGGCAGTTTATGTCCATAGAATGGGTGGTTGGAATACTAGGAACAACCATGTCCTGATAGGAGAGACGCGCTCGCTAGGCTGTGTATTCGCGTAAGGTGGGTGGATCTGTGGCGCTCAAGTGGGTGTGGCGTTTTTGATACCTAGTATGCCATAATGCTTGTAGACAAGATGCTGATTCAGGAGTGTTTTGTTTCATTTGGTTGAATAAAGAGCGATTATTTTGATTAAGAAATGTCTCTGTCGCACTAGTTCCTTGTTTCCGACCCAAAAGCTAAGATTGGATTGAATGCAGCATTGGTACGAACCAAATGATGTTTAATGGCGTGTTCATTGCCTAATCATAGCGCTAATACATTGTAGTATCAGCGCAATATTTCAAACATCAGGCTTGTCATATAATAGCGCACTTTGTCTCTGGCTTGACATCCAGGGAATTTAATGGGGTTCTAACCACTGCTCTAGTTTATCAATGAGCTCTGCCTTGCGGCCCTTTGCATCAATACCGCGCATTGTCAAAACCTCCTTCAAATCTGCCACTGTCATTTTCTGCACTGACCCAGATTCAACTGCATCTCTAAGCTGCTTGTCCGATACACTAGAGCCCCCAGCATCACATGGTGACTTTGCTCTCTTGCGGGGGCCATTGTCGTTGGGGGCATCGAGCTCACGCTTCACTGGACGACTAGCTAGTGTATCGTTGGCAACAGGGACTTTGGCAGCACTGTTGATGTCTTTGATGAGACCACCGACACGCTTGCTAATTGCACGGTATTTAGGAATTGTAGCGTCATCTGGGACCTCAGGAATCTCTTCACCAAGAGCCATAGCCTGGAGAATACGGTAATGCCACTGGAGCTGTGGGTTTGGATACTTGACCGGATTGTAGCGTTTGTTAGGCAACCATAGGTTTTCCACGACCATGGAAAGGTCATCAATCATCTTGTCTGGCGGACTGGCACGATATTTGAGCCCAGGCCCCAGTCTCAAATCATCGGCAAATGGGAGCGGGTACAACCACATGCCAGCAGGGAGATACAGAGCACCAGTAGCATCGTCCATCTTTTCTTGCGAAGCTACCAATGCGAACAAGCCAGGCTTCGCATTTGAACGTATGATTGCCCAGACAATGCCAACTTTGTCGTCTTTGAGAAGCTTTTTATGTAGAGATGCAAACACGCGAGTAGATCCAATGTAGTGCTCCTCTGAAGGGAAGATGAACGTAGCCTTCTTGACTGACTCCCAAGGCTTAATGCAAGACCGCGACTTGAAACCTAGGATACGAACTACAGGCGGACCGAAGTCGCGAAGCATTTTGTGTTCGTCGGGTGTAAAAAAGACAAACTCGCCTCCAAATTTGTAAGCTTTCTTCGTCTCGTCCGGCATGATAGTTCCAGCGGTATCCTCAGTAAACTTGGCGGTTTCTCCTTTTGCAATTTGGGGCTTTTCATCGTCAAGCCAAACGTAGCAACTGCGCTGTGGCCTTTGTTTGTGAATTACATTGTACCCGGATACCGTGATAGTGAGGCCAGGTGCAATTTCAAAAGGTATGCCAGAGAACAGCGCGCGCTTGCTGACTTGCTTGCTTGTGATGTTGGAAATCAGTGACTTTAGTAGCGAGATACCGTCGCCGGATGTGGACGTCAAAATTTGGGGTGAACTGGCTTCTTCGGAGATGTCTCTATAGATTATGTCCTAAAACCTAGTTAGATAGATGCAATGATGTTAAATAGCTGTGCTTACTTCGTAGAACTTGGACACATTGAAACCTGTTCCATTTCTAGTGATGGGGAACAATTCTATGACAACGCCAAGATCGTACAAATCCTTTGCGCGAACGACAGCAGCAGACTTAGATTTTTTGTCGTCAGGATGGGGGTTGTCGTTGTCTGTGATGATGAATAAACGCCTGCTTGTGAAATTGGGGGCTCTGGTAGTGAATAACTGGTTTGCGCAAAACAGCACATTTGCCATAGAAGCCGAATCGTCTTCGGTTGGGATCAAAATACCATCCTCATCCTCTTCAATGATACTCTTGAGCGCCTTGACATCCTCTGCAGTGGGGATATCTAAGTCAACATAGACGTAGCAGTGAGGATAACCCTGGCTAGCCCGGTCATCCTCATCAGGATACTTTGACTGCTTAGTACCAAAGAAAAGAATCCCCATCATATCTTTTGGGTTGGAAATTATACGCTGCTCCATCAAATGCGAGGCACATTTCAAAGCGGCAAACAAAGCGCTGTCTGTGTCAGCCTTTTTTGAGTCTAAGGGAGGTGGTAGCTGAAGCATAGTGCTATTAACATCAATGGCGATGATAATGGCATCTTTCTGGCTTTTGTAGTTCTAATGAACGGCGTTAATAGAAGTGCTAGGGGTATATTGTGTTCGCAGGCCTACAATTTCTTCAATTTCTTCATCATCTTCATCCTCCTTTGGTCGCCAGGGCTCGTCTGCCATATTGGGAATAAGGGCCTAGAGAATGCCTTTTAGAGGGGATAGCAGAGTTTCCAGTGGAAGCCGAGGGGTACTTTGATGAATTCTTATAGTTTGAAACAGCCTATAGAAGCAAGAGCGCCAAAAAAATCAAGTATCAAACGTATGTGGGAAGCTATCTTGATGAAGTGAAGCAATGAGTTTGCTTTAAACATGTGCTGTGTAAGCCCAGGAGCAATCCAAACGCGATATCACGTGATCTACAGCATGCAGCCAGGTTGTGGGTCTGTGTGAGCTTGAGAGCTGGCCAATCAAAGCCCTTGTGTTGGAAGCTCTCAACCAGCAAGCGTTTAGTGGCCCAAAAAGAAGCTGGTTGAGCCAATGCGTTGGATGAGAATTAGGTCAAAGCAAGACGTCACTATTATTTACTGTGCTGTGTTCATTGCAACCACTCTGCCGCATTTTATGCCATTGCGCTCTATATCCTCTTTTAATCCTTATTGCAATAAACTTGCCGCTTAAATATACACCTCGCAATGGCTACCAGGAGCTCACTGCGACTAAGCCATAGCTTGAGTCAAAGGCTGGCCAGCCCCATCGCAGTATCGCCCATGGCTGGCCGGCGGTACCTGAAAACCCAGGTATCTCCTGTCACACAGAGCAAAATAGGCTCTAAAGGCCCTACGGCTATGGTCTTTCTCAACATGGGCGGGCCATCAACCCTCAATGACGTTGGCGATTTCTTGAGCCGGCTGTTCGTAAGTTTTTTCCTTTTGTTGTCAGTTTAGGACTATGACGTCAATGCAATTACTAACACCCCTTCAAAGGCTGATGGCGATCTCATCCCCCTAGGCCGTCTCCAGAATTACTTGGGACCGCTCATCTCTAAGCGTCGTACCCCTAAGATCAAGAAGCAGTATGATGAAATCGGCGGCGGCTCTCCTATTCGCAAGTGGTCCGAGTATCAAGCCGAAGAAATGTGCAAGCTGCTTGACCAAATGTCCCCCGAGACTGCGCCCCACAAGCCGTACGTAGCCTTCCGTTATGCTGCGCCCTTGACTGAAGAAATGTACCAAAAGCTTTTCGATGATGGGTTTGGGAGAGGAAAGGGCGGTCGGGCTGTTGCTTTCACCCAGTACCCTCAGTACTCTTGCTCCACCACAGGTAGTAGTCTCAACGAGCTCTGGAAGTGGCGCCAAAAACTTGAAGCCAAGGGACCTGATGGCAAGCCTGTTGATTCTGAGGGCTCAATCCAATGGAGTGTTATTGACAGATGGCCGGCCCATTCTGGCCTGGTTGAGGCGTTTGCGCAAAACATTGAACAGAAACTACTGGAGTACCCCGAGGAGAGACGTAAGGACGTTGTCATTCTGTTTTCAGCTCATAGTTTGCCCATGACTGTTGTCAATAGGGGCGATCCTTATCCTGCCGAAGTTGCTGCTACCGTCTATGCTGTCATGGAGCGCCTCAAATTTTCTAATCCTTACCGTCTATGTTGGCAATCCCAGGTCGGTCCCCAGCCTTGGCTGGGTCCCCAGACCTCTACCTCAGTGGAAGAGTATGTCAAGCGCGGCCAGACCGATATGGTTCTTGTACCTATTGCCTTCACATCAGACCACATTGAAACGCTCTATGAACTAGACAAAGAGGTTATCGGCGAGAGTGGTCACGAGGACACAATAAAGAGAGTCGAGTCCCTGAACGGGAGCCCTGTTTTCATCAAGGCCCTGGCTGACATTGCGCTGGAGCATCTAAAGCACGGATCTTCAACTTCCGCACAGCTGCAGCTGAGGTGTCCTGGATGCACGAACCTCAAGTGTGTCGAGTCCAAGAGGTTTTATCAGCAACAGGAGAAGGCTCTACAAGTCTAATATGACTATTGTGTCATCCCTAGGCATACAATATGAATATTGGATCTGTACGTTACGAATGAGCATTGGATATGTGTATATATAGAATGGGACTGTTTATGCATGCTGGATATCGTTAGCTGTAATGCACAGAGCAAATGTCTTCGATTCACAGTGCGCATAACAGTGTGGTTATGTTTTAATACTGTAAGATTATAGCGCGTTAATTAAAATGTAAGTGCGTTTCCAAGAAATCGCGACATGTGTAAATAAACCTATGTGTGGTGCTTCATCGTCCGCTCCGCACCCACCCACAGTATCGTCAATTGCTAGTCGATTTTCTATCTTCCGCTTCAGAGGCATTTTGTTTTTTTTCCTGTAATAGGAATTGTCCTGCTTTTTTCTCATTTCTCACAATGAGAGACTCGTCGCCTGTCGTATATCCAAGCAGCCCTCCGTCTCCCGGACGCCCGAAGAGAGGACGCGACGATGATACATTTAGATCGGCCGGTATCCCGGAGAGCGGGGCTCGCAAAAAAAGCGGACATACCACGAGCGGCTTCGTCATTGACGACGGATCCGGCTCAGACTCCGACACCGAAATGATCTTAGGACCACAACCAAAGAAGCGCATGCTCAACGCTCCATCAGCCACGATAGCGACCCCGCGGATCCCTGCCCTCGATCTACCTACATCTCAAGATAACGCCCCATTCGTCCGACTTCCTTTCGAGGACCTCCAGAACATCGACACTCAGGAAATGGAAGCAAATATCGACACCCAAAAGTCGTACATGTTCACTGACGACGGACCCGTAACTCTGCCCATATTTGAAGCATCTTTGTTCCAAGATACCGGGAAACTATATGACATTCGATTTTGCAGTGGCCGCAAAGGCGTCATACGTCAGCGGCTACGATCCGCCCCTGTTCCATATGAAGAGTTGGTAGCAGCCCGATCCAAGACAAAGGAGGGGCGGGCAGTACGTAGCCACTATGGAATTAATGTCCATGAGCTTATTCGAAACGCACAAGCCGAGATAAAAGCGCAAAGGATTATAACAGAGCAAGAAAAGGAAAAAGAAGCTGGATCACAGGTCCATAGCATGGACAGCATACTAGTAGAGTCTGTTGAAGCAGATAACCCAGCTAGCTCCAAGCGACCCAAGAAACACACTCTTTGGTCAGAAAAATACCGCGCACGCAAATTCCTAGATTTGTGTGGAGATGACACAACGAACCGACACGTTCTCCGGTGGCTCAAGGGCTGGGATCCGATTGTGTTCCCTGGGTCAACCAAGCCCAAATCGAAACGAACATATCAGCAGGAAGAAGACGAAGAAAAACCGCCGCGGAAGATTCTGATGCTTACTGGTCCTCCTGGACTGGGGAAAACAACACTAGCTCATGTTTGTGCAAAGCAAGCGGGCTATGACGTGCTAGAAATCAATGCCTCGGATGACCGAGGTAAAGACGTTGTCAAAGGCCGCATTCGGACGAGTCTGGGCACCGAAACGGTAAAAACTGTTTCTAACACTCGATCTGAAGATGGCCGACCAAAGGTTGCTAGGCCACTATGTGTGATTGTTGATGAGGTTGACGGAGTGACTACCGGCTCTGGCGCGTCAGGAGATGGTGGCTTTATCCGGGCGCTCATGGATCTAATGCTCCTCGACCAAAAAAACTCCAAGCCGCAGCACTCCTTAAGTTCAAAGGATAATAAAAAGAAAACAGAGAAGTTCCGCCAGATGAGGCCACTTGTGCTCATCTGCAACGATGTCTACCATCCGTCTCTCCGACCCTTGCGTCAGTCCAACATGGCCGAGATCATCCATGTTGGCAAGCCCACTGTTGAACACGTGGTTAACCGACTACAATTCATTTTCCAAAAAGAGGGCATATCATGCGAACGTGACGCTGCTCGGAAGTTGTGCGAAGCTGCCTGGGGCATGGCTAGTGGCATTGAGGCCAGACGCGGTGTTGAAAGTGCTATCGAGGGCGATCTACGCGGTGTCATGGTAATCAGCCAGTGGGTTGGCTCACGCTTCATGGCCCAGGCTCTCGGCTCCAGAAACAAAGTCCTCTCGCGTACATGGCTTGAGCGGAATGTTCTTGAGGAACTTTCTAAAGGTGTAGGTGGTGGACGAGGTACTGGACGAGGCAGCGTGCGCGATGTTGTAACACGTGTGTTCCAAGAAGGGGCGGGCTTTCCCAAACCAGCTCTTGGCCAAACCCAATCTCGGCAAGACCTACATGGCCAACCCACATCACAGCTTGGATTTGCCGAGTTCCATAAGAAGCACGGCATGGCTCAGTTACAACACATTATTGAAACTAGTGGTGATGTCGATCGCATCATGACCGATATCTTCACCGAGTATCCAAACCGCGAATACACCGATGACTGCTACCTAAGTAAACCCAATGAGGCGTACGAGTGGATGCACTTTTTCGACAAATGCTCATCACGCTTGTTTGGCGAGCAGGATTGGGAACTTATTCCGTATCTAAGCCAGCCTGTGCTTGCTTGTCACTCATTATTTTCAGCTCCTATTCGCCAGGCATCCAACAACTACGGCCGGCGAAATGACCGCGAAAATGACAATGCTGAAAGCGCCATACCCTCAGCTTTTAGCGGTCCCCGTGCTGCTTTCTTAGCCCACGAAGCCGAGAAGCAGAACCGCTCGATTCTGCAAGCTGTTCAGGCAGAGCTGCCCCCGATGCTGATGCGCGCGTTCCGTAGCTCTGAAGATGTAGCCACGGAGTTCCTGCCTTATCTCATGCGGTTAATAGCCCCGGACGTTCATCCGGTGGTTATACATGGCGGTGGAGATCAGAGAACGATGGCCAGTGTACGCAAAGAAAGCGAGAAGATTATGGTCAGCAGAGCAGCTGAGGTCATGGCCGATGTCGGCCTCAGGCTACAAAAGGGAAAAATCGAGAACGACATGGTGAGAGCATCGCAATGGGTCTATCGACTCGAACCGTAAGTTTCTATTTATCCTACGATTTATCTCACGCATCACATGTGCTAACCCTTGTCTATAGAGATCTTGACGAGCTTGCAGTCTACAAAACATTGACAGACAAGTCTGCCACCTTCCTAGCCCCGACGCGTTATGCTGTCCGTCAAGTCCTCGATCAAGAACTTACTAGAGTGCTACGTGCCCGCGAGACAGCAGCTCGCCAGGCCCGCTTCCAAAATGGCGGTAGCGAGGAATATGTCTTTGATGAAATGCAGGTGCGGACTAGCACAGGCAGGGCTGGCACGCTTCCAGACAACACCAAAGTCAAGCGGGATTTCTTTGGCCGTGTCATTGCTGAGCGGCCCAAAGCGGAGGGTCAAGCCAGGGAAAAGAAAGAAAATACAGTGGATGTTTGGGTGCGGTACCATGAAGGCCTAAATAACGCCGTGCGCAAACCAGTTTCGGTAGCAGACTTCCTGAAAGGTTTATAGATCAGAAGCAGAGCAGTCGTTTCATGCATGTATGTCCACACTAGAATTATAGAGACATTTATTTCGCCGTGTTAGGCTTACTATGTCTTGCATGCAACAATGCCCTTTTCCTTGTTCACGACAGACACGATTTGGCAACAATGCTGGAGTTAGCTGAGTACTCACTTCTTTGTAAATTAACACTAAAGAGATGAACAAGCAACACACACGACACCCCTTCACCCCTACTACCCCTTTGTAATTGCTGGTCTCCTTTTCGCAGGTTTCGTCTTTTCGCTGCCATCCATCTCATCCTTAGAATCACAGTCGCTAACAAGCACACTCTCTCGTGCCAGAGGCGATGGTGTCTCTGGAGATGCTGGTTTCTTTCGACCTGTCGAGCCCAACACACCGCCCGCATTTGTTGTGCTAGACACAGAAAGCCTCTTGCCACGCCGCATCTCTAGTGATATGCTACCCCGCCGGGCTCGGTCAAGCAAAGCTCCGTCCATAGGAGCTGGCGAGACCGAGTCTCGTGTGGGCGTTAGGCTTCGTGTGGAGCTAACACTACCCCGGCGAATACTACGGCTACGGTGGTGTTGTGCACCTTTAGCGCTATGTGAAAGAGCTCCATTAGCATCCCCATTAGAGTACAAGTGAGCAGCACGTGAGCTAGCGATTCGGGCAAAATGACGCTCGGTCTGTGCGTGGTGCCACGGGAGCCACCAGAAAATGCCCCAGCGGTTTTTGGCATACTGGCGGTTGCGGGCACGCAACTTGGCACGAATAAGGGCACGGCGCTCGTTTTCCTTGTCCCAGTACTCGGAGCGATATATTTCCCAGTCCTCGCGGAAGCTAGGTGAAAAAGGCTTTGCGTGGAGAAGCAGCTTGACAAAGTCGCCAGCTGGCGCTAAATCCTCCTCGTGGCCATTCTCGTCGTTGCACATTGCTGACAAGCCAGGAACGCCCATGTTATGGACAGTAGAATGGACATCAGTCATAGACAGTTCGCGGTCAACCTCACGCAGTATCGCAGCATCAACAAAGCGGTATGATGAGCTAGCAGTATGTGAAAACAGGCCGTAGGTCAAAAAAAATCCAATAGTCGAAGCCATCTCAGCCCACCATGGCCGTTTGATAATGACAAGCTTGCAGTTAAAGCCTCGTAGGCCACGGTTGGAGACATTGAACCAACGCCGCGGCCAGCGAATACCCCGGTCCCAGATACCGGTAGCCCACACTAGAATAGATGTGATGACGCCCCCCATAAAACACACTTTTTCGCCAGCTTCGACACCCCAATAGACAGAGCCCCCGACACCAATGCCATCTTCGCGCGGAGCAAAGAACAAGGCATAGCCAAATCCCACGATCCAGGCTGACAGCAGCAGCAGGAAAAAGGTGTGATGGCGCCGCCGGGCTCGCAGTTCGAGATATTGAGCACGCAAAGAAGCTTCAAGAACAAGAAGGTTGAGATATATCATAGGCGGGGAGCTCGGTGTGGTGCTTAGCGGATCCCATGGTTTCGTGGGGGTCCCCGGAGATGTCTTGATAAAGGTTGTGCCGCTGACAGACTTGACATCGATCTGGGTCTGAAGGGCGCCCTTGACAATACTGTCAAAGTCATCGGCCATCGCTGGAGGAAGCAGGGCAGAGCCTAAAGGCCAAGGAGAGAGAGGAGCTAGAACAAGTGCAAAGAGGAGGCCAGGGACGAAGGAGACTCTGGTTATGGGTCGGTATGTCGATCCGCATTCGGAGTGATTGCTGGGTGGATGGTGCGTGCGCGTGTATGGATGGATGGGATAATGGGTTAATTAGAGATGGGAAATGCCAAACGGCAGCTCGGCTCGGCTCAGCAATGCATCCACCATACAAGAAGCCTTGAACAATGCTTGATATACGCTTATCGTGTGGACGCGAGGAAGCTCTACACACCAGCGCTTTCTTTTTATCCCTGTGCTTGTTTTGCCACAGGCAGTATTGGCCGTAAAGATCTGGGAGTTCGACGTTCGTGGCCAGACTTTTCCACTATTCGTAATATAAGTTCTGTAATGTCGCTATCCTTTGTTCTGGGAATGGCCGCAGAAGCTCTCTTCATAAGGGGAGAGGGGGTGAGGAAGACGACAAACGCTATTCCAGAGGCCGAATGCAGGCGGCTGTGCGGATTGTAGAGGAGTTAACGATGCTAGCTGCAATGGAGGCAGCTTTATATATGATATCGAAGTTCGTCGTCGGCACACTGTCAGGTCAGCTGTGAAGGCCTTCTTTGGGGGGTGCCGTTTGCTAGTGTTTCTCGTTGTTTTTTTTGCCTGTTTATTCCTACCAACCAAAACGTCATTGGCCCTTCTGGCTCAAGTTGTGTTTTATGTATACAGACTTTCCACCTTTTCTGACGCCACATAAACGCCACGTCTTCTTTTCGCGTGCCTTGTTCCCATAGCTTGCGCCACGCAATCAAGGTTGGTGACAGCTAAGGTTATTCAACTGGTCCTGTCTCCTTTGCCTTTCCTAAACTGGGCCGACTCTCTGACAGCAGGCCATTTCTAGAGTCTTTATTTAACAACATCTGCTCATCTTCGCCTGATGCTGCAGGGGTTGGCTGCTCTTCTTCACCAATCCGGTTGCGCTGTCCTTTCTTTTTAAAGGCTGGGCCTCCCAACACAGACCAACAACTCCAGCTGGCTTTTTTTTCGACAGCCTTTTGCTACACCCATTGTTCTCTTCAGAGCCACAGACCGCGCAATGGAAGCTCTACAACACATCCAGGAGGGGATCGAAGCTCTCAAAGAGTACAGCCGTGAGGCCATCACGTGGTCTTTGACTCCCTCGTATGAGCTGTTTGTGGTTGCATCATTTATTGTCATTCTCATTCCTCTAGTACTGCACTACATTGTTGTCAAGGCCACGCCATACACTACTCTGCCCTCCATTGTGTTAGCGGGTCCCTGCAATGCCGGCAAGACGGCTCTCCTAACACTATTTGAGAACAACAAGGCAGCTGCCGAGACACACACCTCCCTGCTTTCCACCTCTGTCGAGTTCACTGCGTCGACCAAGGCCTCGGCCCGCGATGACCATCTGCAGAAAAATGATGTCTCGGGCCAGCATACCAAGTTCCTGATCGTCGACACCCCTGGACACCCCAAACTGCGTGCCATTGCCGGCGACCAGATGACGTCGCTTAACCCCAAGAAGGCAGCTGATGCTGACAGCGTTGTCAAGGGCATCGTGTTCATGGTTGATGCCTCCGCTCTCAGCGAGCCTGAAATCCTTGGCCCTACTGCCGAGTACCTGTATGAAATTCTTATGCTGCTGCAGCGCCGGGCCGCGTCATCCAAATCCTCGCGGCCGCCGCCGGCCGTTCCTGTTCTCATTGCCGCTAACAAGATGGACCTGTTCACCGCCTCCCCCGCCGCCATGGTGAAGGCCCAGCTGGAGATGGAGTTGTCCCGCATCCGCTCTTCAAGAAGCAAGGGCCTGATGGATTCGGGCGCCGATTCTATGGATGTCACCGCCGATGATCAAGACTCCTGGCTCGGCGCATACGGCACTAGTAATGAGAAGTTTACGTTTAGTCAGATGCTAGAGTTTGACATTGACATCGATGTTATTGGCGGTAATGTTGTGGGTGACGGCCCTGGTGTCAACAAGTGGTGGTCATGGATGGTTAAGCGTATCTAGATTGCTTTTTTGGCTTTTCATTTTCTTGCTTTTGTATTTTTATTTATTTAGAGATTCATTTATCATAATATGCAACAACATGTTGGTGCCTGTAACAACTAGCAGAGGCTAACTCAATCCAAACGTCCACTATGACATCTGTCTCCTGTTTCTCCCACGACTCCGACATTCTAAGCCATAGGGAGCGAGCCCCGATGCGAGACACAACGCTCCCGGTTTCTCATTCTAGCAGCGCCAAATCTAACCCAGTCAAACGAACTCGTGATCACTAACGTTGTGTGCAGCCTCGTCTGATTGGCCCGTCCAAATCGAATTGTTGAGGCTAAAGGCTAAAGTTAGTTGCCCATCCATCCCCAGCAAAAAAACATGGCTAGAGTCAGGGCGAAAAAGTTTTGGGGAAAAAAAGCCCAGGCCAGTGGTTTAGTGGCAGAATCAGGCTACTCAGGGGGCTGTCTCCAATGTGCTACCTGCGCACTGTCATTCTCCTTGTATTATAAGTCTCAATACAGCACAAGAACCTCTGTATTTATTCCCCTCCCTCCTCACAGCATCCTGTAGCATGTTTCTCTTCTTTTTTGACATCATCATTTCCATATCCTGTACGTCCTTGTTTCCGAGCCCTACTGCTTACAAACCAAAGCCTCCGGGGTTGCTTGCACGAAACACTCTTTCAGCCTCCAGTGTAAGGCTCTTTGTAGAGGAGCTAGACTTGACCTAAGCCTCGATCGCTAATCCGCAGCAGTCTGCTAAATCGGCGGGCTTTCACTTTCATATTAATAATCAATCCATTTGTCGCAAGCGCATTACTCGCTCTATTCGCATTCAATCGCAGCCTGGAGATCCCTTACGTACGTCACCTAACGGCTGGCTGTCCGGAATCTCCCTCTAAATCCGATTTATCCCACATACGCATATATAATAAGACCCTGTACTTCTCTCTGCCATCTTCTGTACTGTCGGGATGCTCAAGACACAGGCTGCTAGCACCATCGTTATCCGTCGTCCGCGTCTATATTTTTCTGCGCCCCACGCTGCAAACTCCCGCAATACTTCGTCGGCATATGCCTCATCCCCATCGGAATCAGACGACCCCGAACATATCCTCATGGCCGACCAAGAATCCGACTCGCATTCCAAGCAGCCGCGCATGTCGTTGGCGCAGCTTTTCCCCCAAAGTTTTGGCGAGTCCGCTAAACAATGGGTGAGTTCTCCCACGGCCCCTCCGCTTCTTGCTCAACTAAGCTTACAAGACGGCCTGCTGACTCGTGAGACCTATTGCTTTCTTACAGTGGTCTTGTACCAACCCCAAGCTTGCCGAACGCAGGCTGCTCGACATGGTTCCCTATTTAAAAGAAGCGACCTCCGATAACTTGACGGCCCCGGCTAACAGTGACGATCCTTTCGGCTTCCGTGTGTGGCGGTCTCAGATGGTGGAGCTGTCCGGCAAGAACCGCGCTCTGAATGAATACTCTGTCGAGCGTGTTGGTGAGAAGGTTGACGAAAACCTGGTCATGCTTCATGGCTACGGTGCTGGTCTTGGCTTCTTCTACCGCAACTATGAGCCCCTGACACGTGCCCCAGGCTGGAAGCTGTATGCCCTTGATATGCTAGGCATGGGCAACTCTGTACGTTTCCCACCACCTCTGATAACGCAAACACCTCCCCCCGCTAACAACCCGGATGCCAATTCGACTAGACCCGCCCGCCGTTTTCCGTCAAAGCCAAGACACGCGAGGCCCAAATTACCGAGGCTGAGAATTGGTTTATTGACTCTCTTGAGGAATGGCGCACTAAACGCAAGCTCGATAACTTTACACTATGCGCCCACTCTCTAGGCGGATATCTAGGAGTAGCGTATGCTCTGAAATATCCAGGTCGCATCAAGAAGCTTATCTTGGCTTCTCCCGTTGGAGTTCCTGCAGACCCCCATGCCATCAGTGCTGAAATGCCTGAACCCGAGGAGTCTGCTATGCAAAATGAGTTTACTCGCGATCAGGAAAGCATTGTCCATGGGAAAAACGCCACCGGCCCTGCGGATGCCCCCAAACGCCGTGTCCCAGGCTGGTTAAGCTATCTCTGGGACGCCAATGTATCGCCCTTTAGCATAGTCCGCCTCACCGGCCCCCTAGGCCCCCGTATTGTGTCTGGATGGTCTTCTCGCCGCTTCAATCACCTCCCTCAGAACGACGCAAGCCTTCTACACGATTATGCATTTTCCATTTTCCGCCAGTCTGGCAGTGGCGAGTATGCAATGCCGTATCTCCTTGCCCCTGGTGCATTTGCCCGCAGCCCACTCATTAGCCGCATCGACGGCGTTGGTCGGCAGGTCCTCCCCGCACCTATGGGGTCTTCTGCCGCCGGCGTGCCTTTGCGCGAAACCGGCATCCCCATCGTCATGATGTATGGTGATGGCGACTGGATGGACGCTGCCGGCGGCTTTGCTGCGGAGCAAAAACTCCTCAAGGCTCGCGAGAAAGCGCTTCTGACAGGCACTGACTACGAAAAGAGGAACGAAAATGGCGCCGCAAAGGTTGTTATTATACAGGATGCAGGACATCATCTCTTCATCGATAACCCTGAAGAATTCAACAAGCACATGCGAGCCGAAATGGACGAGACCCGGGCTGAAGGACTGCGGAAGAAAGCCACAGCCAGCCAGAGCAAAGCATGATCCTAGCCTTTCGGCTTTGGCGTTCCTTTTGCTTCATTATTTTCTCTTTCTTTCGCATGCCCCTCCCTGGCCTTATCCAGAATGGTACATTCTCTGGCTCAGAATGTGAGAGTACATTCTGGTACTTGCATTTCTTTTTTTCTTTTGGCCTTCACGCTACGTACTTCCCACAAACACACACACACGCACGTTTCTCTTATTTTCTTTGCCTTGATTTCTAGCGTTTCATGTGGCTTCAGCGCATAGGCGGATTTCCCTATGTCCACAAGCTTCAGGTGGTTGATATAGACTTTAACTATTATAATGCATTAACATGATTTGATATGACTTGACATTTATAAGGGATGGTATCGGCTCAGGCTCGGGTAATCTCAAGAGGGTCGCTACATTGTCACTGTTCTGTGGATCATCTGTAAAATAGTATTTAAGGACAAACTCTGACCTCCTCTCCACTTGAATCTTTTGATCTTCCCATCCATTGCACAAATACCCCTCTATTTTCAAGAGATGTCTTGCAATATCTGGGATCATTGGCATTGGCTTCTATCTCGTTTGATAAAGCAGGGCTGAAGATTCTGACTATGTTTCTGTTGTTTCGTGATGACTTTCTTACTATTCGCTATCCTAGCTGATGTCATATCACTAGCTGAGCGCTATTCACACTGAAAATTCTGAAAGCAACGCATAGAAACATGTTTTAACGCCATCTCAGCCCTCTGGCGTTAGGCACCTCGCTCCCCTGCGCGCTGCTAGAAACCTCCTAATGACTTTGTTTGGCATTCTTAGGTCTCACACCTGATTCATAGTGCTAGCAATCACCTGGTGTTCTTGCTATAGATGCAGCATTTATTGTCGTGTTAATCTCGTAGATTTAGCAGAGTTTGTGTAAAATCCTTTTTTTAGGACACGAGTTTACTGTCCGTAGTTTTGAATGCTCTTTCAGACTCCAACTCCTCCTTGACTGGCACATCTAGCTCTACCACCCTGCGTCCAAACATGAGGCTACCTCCCAAGAGACGGCCTAGAGCAGCACCCATATAGATGCCGCAGACAATAGTCACAGGCCACTTTTGCCACTCGCGGTCCCAATCCAGAGGAATAGGCACTGCTCCTAGCCACGCTCCCAGCAGGCCGCCGCATAGTGCGCCGTACGGCTCGTCAATGGGCTGGCCCAGACTGCCAATGGCAAGCCACGTTGATGACTCGACGCCATGTGCATAGAAGAGCGGGAACATGCACACAAGGCTAAAGTGCGCGGCACACAGTAACGTAGGCTTAACAAGAGTAAGAAATGGACCGCCGAAAAGTATGAGGACTAGGTGGGCAAAGGGTGTGATGAGGCCGCTAAGGATCAAAGAAAGAATCGCAGTCTTGTATAGAGACAACCGTAGTCGTTAGTGGTTTCCCTAGTCAAAACAGGCCGAAATAAAAGCAAGTGATGGTAATACTCACAAACACAGATCTCTGAATGCTACTTCTCTGCTCCATCTTCTTCTTTGTTGCCGCCCCTGTTTTGTACTTGGTTCCGACCTCTGGCACACACGCCAACACGTAGACCACCTGTGCGACTGCAACCACAGCGAGAATCTCCTGTAGTCCGTCTACTGGGTCTACAATCACGTTGCTGAAGTTATAGATGAAGAATGCCGCCACAAGCATAGGTTGCCCCAATCGTATACTAAGTGCTAACGGGTCGGTGTACAACTTCACAGAAGCAAGAGGCGGCGGCGGTGGAGTTTCGGGTTCGTTGGATGCCACGGGGGCGGAGCGGGCAGGCTTGGAGACCATATTGGATGAGATCGCCTAGTTATGGTGTTCTCTTCGGAAAACGGAACGTGGAGTGGCGATGTTTAGTGTTCTTTTAAACACGGTGACAAGTTGGGTTATCAATGCCTGCCAGGCGAATCAGCCTTCATTTAGTAAGGAAACAGGAAAGGAGCGTGACTACAAAACAAGACCGGTTTTGCTCATTAGCACGAGAGAAACAGGTGCCTGTCGCGGGTCGCCTTAGCCTGATGAAGCTTTTTTACCAACTAAACTACTACCATCAAGATATAGCCACCTAACCCTAGCTTAGAATGTGCTTATTAAGCAGGGCAGCCCGCCCGGCCTGGCTAAGCCAAATGGATACAAATGACAAAGAATTCTGAGAAGAGGTGAGATCTAGATACACATATTAAATATTACACAACAATGCGACTAAAGCTAGAAACTATACTGAAAATATCATGCAGTCATGAAAACGCCAATAAAACATCAAGCGCCACAAATCAACATGCCAACTTCCCTCGCGCCTAGCGGCACACTATCTTGGCATTCTCTTCCGCTACTCATTGCCTTCCGTCTTCTTCTCTTCACTGAATGACTTCTTCGGAGGCTCTATCTCGCCCAAATCATCTCGACTCTCGTGGAAGACGCTTCGTCTCGCGCTAGATGTGTATGGGGCCTTGGCGGTAGCAACATTCTCTTCAGAAAAGTCTTTTGCCGCGGCTTCAGATGACTCAGGAAGCGTCTTCTCTTTCTCTGGCTGCTCTTCAATTACTGGTTCTTTGAAGGCTGCTTTTAATGGGGATATAATCGGCGTTTCTGGAAAATCTCCAGCACTGCTCACGTCACTTATGTGACGCAAATGCCTTGCTTCACGGTCGCTGATATTAGACACGTCAGACACAGTACGGGGAACTGCAGCCGGGTGCAATGGGGAAGCTGTCTCTGGGATTGTAGGGGATTGCGGTGGGCTTGGAGTCTGTGGGGACATGGCTGAATTCCTGGCTGAGGATATTTCAGACTGGCTGACGAAACTATTGCGGTCATTTTCAGATAGCCCCGTGGGCGACATGGACAAAGGACTTCGCGGGATATTGGCGGTCCTGGGGAATTTGCGCTCAGTTGTCTGTACCGGAGTCATGCCTGTTTCGCCAAGCTCAGGCCGTGAGGTATCTTCCAGTTCTGAAAGAACCGACGCATCCATTTCGTGGTGAAACACGGGCACCACAACCGGTACAGACATGGCACTTACGGGCGACAAAGACCCTTCAGGAAATATGCCTGACGTCTCAGTTGTCTCTGTAATGGCTTTGGCCGCGGTGGTCGTAGTGGTTAGTGGCGGGGTGCCCAGAATCCAGGCCCAAATGCGGTTGCTCGTGTACGTAGCCGAAGTGCCAGTTTCACTTATTTGGGCTAGTCTTCGGCGGCGCCACCAGATAAAAAGACCAAGCATGAAACTAAGGGCAAGTACGGAGCAGACAACGATAGCAGCAATTGCTCCATCAGAGATGCCGCTAGAAGATCCCGAGTCTCTGCTTGTGGGTTCGGCTGTTACTACAGCCGCACTATACGGGTAGTAGTTGGTGATTTTAGAAGTAGGGTAAGCAGTATCAAACAGCCTCTCAAGTTCGTCATCACTCCATCCTGAAGCTGGTGCGGTTCGAGTTGCCCCTCCAAATGCATTTCCTCCAATAACATTCGAAACCTCATCGGGAATTGTGTAGTTGGTTTGCTTGGCAGGGTCATAAGCATCCACCCACTCAAGACTCGACATATTGAACATCTGGATTATATTGCCCTCAAGGCAACCACTCTGGTCAGTATTCGTTGTTGACGATGTAATAGCAGGCTTGCCTCCAATGATCATCATCTGCCCTGGATAGGGCTGGAAGCACTGGTGGCCTATGCGTCCGTGAAGACTGTTCCCGCTGTAGATTTTGGTCCAGGTGAAGCTAGGCAAGCTCAAGACCCAAACATCGTCGCTGAACTGATCAGTGTTAGAAAGAGCAGTGTAACCGCCGTAGTAATAAATGTTATAGCTGGATCCATCGCTGGCTGCTCCCATGACAGCACAGCCATACGCTAGAGTGGGAGGTGTGTCTATCAAGGTAGAGTTTTGCCTATACCACTTTTCAGAGCCGATATCATAGATATCAATGGTTTCGTGGAAGCCCCTGCCCTCCGAAGTCTGTGTTTTGTCAGCGTAAACGTGCAATACATGGCAAGATATAAGAATATACTTACACTTAGATCAGGGTCTGGAGATTTTCCAGTCGCGTTGGTGAACTCTGGGTACGTCACACCACCGACAGCAACCATGATGCCATTTTCCCCAACCGGAACAAAGACAAACTCACCGGCGGCCCGCCCCTTGACGTCGTCGGGGAGAGATGAGTTGGTCCACTTGTGCGTGAGCTGGTTCGACTCGTCAGTCTCTAGGGTAATAAGGAAATCAGCCGGATTAGTCCAACTTGTTGCTGACTGGTTAATAGCAGCCAGCCGGTAAATAGGGCCAGCAATCGACCGGAGGCCCGAGAAGTAAAATGCCTTCCATTCAGAGTTAACAGTAGCACCGGCACCATGTGTTACATAACGGTTGGTTCCTGAGTCTGTCTTATAGGAGTTAAGGTTGGTGGCAAAGTCCCTTTCAGCGCCATACTCAAACTTCTGATAGCCAAGAACATCGTCTTCTTCAGGCAAGGTATATTCACTTGTTCTTGCAAGCAGCCCCCCATATAGAAAGAATTCGGCGTTGTTACCGAGGAGTGCACCGCTGTAATAGTTCGGAGCGCCACCAGCAGCTGCATTTCCAAAGCCTCCTCGAGCCTTGGGAATAATGCCAATAATATTGCTGAAGTTGGCGGTTGTAAAGTTGACGAAAGTATTTAGAGGCAGTGTAAACATATACCCCAGTTCGTTTTCTAAGACATAGAAAAGAAGTGCTATTAGATGGCTTTGGCAACTTGGAAATATCTTGGTGGTGGGACTTCTCAGGGCTTACCAGGTGCGTTTGTCTCTATACTGCTATCGTTCATGCCAGCCAACCAACGCATCTCACCTCCATCGAGATAGATGGTGTCACGAAGTATGATGCCTAGAAATAAGTTAGAAATGACAAGGTAGCCCTGCAAGCTTCAGAGTCAAAGACCAACCTCGGGGACTATCCCATCTACAAAGAGTAGTGTTGATCTGACCTTCTATCCAGCCGTCCCACTGAGCTTTGGCCAAGTTGGCCAAGATCAGCCATAGCGATAACGCCTGCATTAATGGCGCCATCTTGGATGGTTTGCTGGTGACTAGAAACGTGGTTTTGCAGAGGTTAAAAAGCGGAATTCGAAGATCTTGTCTGTTGGGCGAAGAAGTGCGTTGGCCACGGATGGCAAGCCACGGAGACTGCTTTGTTAAAGGCACACAGTATTATATATATATCTCAGCGACCCGGCGAGTCTTCTTTCTAGTCGAGTTAGTTGTTCAAAGGCTCCCAATATCGACCTTGCCAGTATCAAGCAGGATAATACTTCTTACGAAGCGGGCGGTTTAAAACTAGCTTCTTCGTTGTTGGCAGACAAGTGAGGCCGCGGGACCTGAGCTATGGCTATAAAACAGGAAAAGAACGAGAGTGGTAGAGCTAGCTTCGACCCTTCAAAGGAAACGGCTAAAAATCGAAAGAAATTAGACCAGCTAGTCGAAGACTAAAACAAAGTTCTGGCCGGCAAAAACTCAGCAGGCGGGCTATTTAGACTGGCAAGTAAAAGTCAGAAGGGTTGGAACAACGAGAATGGACACACATGCTATGTCATAGCAAAAGGCCCGTACGCCCAGCCACGAGATGGAGAAAGAACGGGAAAGACATGGATAATTTCAAAGTGTTGGCGTGATCAAACACACAAGTACGTCAAGGATGCAGAGGGGGGAGAGCTAAGAGAAACCAACAGATACGACTATACCAAGCCCGAATCGTCCCCGCTTATGTCTATCGGAAGAAAAGAGGGGTGAAATGCAACTGAGTAAAAGATGGTGTGAGAGCGAGAGAAGAGGAGTGCAGCTTGCTGTAGCCCATGACAACTGTGAGATCTGCAAATGTCAAGCGAGACCAGGGTCATTTACCCGCAATAGGCACTGTATATGCACACTTGGTGTGTACACATGCGCTGTATGGATGGTTGTACTTAGTACATATACATATTGTGCATCCATATGTGACTGCTGCGGTCATGAAAGACAGTAGTTCAACTTGGCTCAGACACAGCCTACAATGTGGAAATTCAAGAGTGGGTGGGGTGAAGGCTTGCCTTTGCAGGGCAGTGCAGGATCAAGCAATCCATGGATAAGATATGCTATTTTTGCTGTTGCAACTACTATTGCAGAGTGCTCCATACTGAATAGACACAAACAAAGATGTACTCTCCGTTCTTGAAGACACAGGAAATAGGCATTTTGTTCTTTGGAGGCAGCTTCCCGCGAAGCAGGCGAGGAAGATATAAGAAGGAAACGGTGCCATAGAAACGGAAAAGACAGGTGAAAAGCAGGCAGAGGACGACAAGCCTAGCTTCACTCGCTGCTGAAAATTGAAACCCTTGTGCTAGCAAGGGTCATATTGCCTTCGACTTGACTGTATGACGGCCCTAGTGTCTTCGGTGACACAGCAAACCAACTGAAACTTGTGCCTGTAACCCGATCTGAAGGCAAAGGGAACATTCCCACAACGAATACGAATTGCTACTAGCACGTTGCAGGCACATGAGCCCGGAGTTTTGAAATAGTGGTCTACGAAGGCGACTGGGCCTGCTTGCTACTTTGTGTTCAGTTGTGTCCTCGTGTTGGTGGAAAACTGGATTAACCAGATGCTTGACTTACACGAGCTGTCATAGGGTTAGGGTTGGTTGAACGGGACACTCTTAGTCCGTCACAAAGAACCCGCGGACCTTTGAGCAAAACAAAACGCCGCAAAAATACTGATCAAAAAAACGGATTCTTTTTCTGGCCCTTACATCCTCGTGGAGACTCTTTATTAGTGGAGATAAGAATCAATCCTGTTAAGACAAAGTACTATGCATACTCTGTGGATGTGTGATAAGCCATAAGCCAGCGCACACCTCAAGCCCCACGTTGCATTGTATAGGACCTCCGATGGAGAATAGCTGCTCCAAAGGTTCAAAGGGTAGCCTGGCAGAAACAGCACTTTTTTCTTTTCTTTTTTTCGAGTCTGCAAGGAGCAAATCGACTGGCCTGGCCTGGCCTGGCCTGGCCTAGCTTGACGACTTGATATCTTTCTGGGTGCCTTTTTGGCAGAGGCCAGTACGGAGAAGGGCTTGGCTAAAAATAGCCCCAGCGTGCGTCTTTCTTGAGCAAAGCACAAGCAAAATACTTGAGACTACACCAAATGTCATAAAGGCTGACTTGGTTCGGACTGCGATAAGCACGACCGAGACAGAGACAGCATTGTAGCGTGGCTGTAGGCTGCGCTGGACAGGGGCTATATATGATTGGCCACTAAAGGCCTCATGGAGGGTGCTGAGGGTCTCCGCAATTAGATACTGTACGTAGTAATCCATGCTTTGGCGCATCATAGCTAGCCACTGCACCGTAACTGGCCTAGGCGTGGAGGGGGCCATGTTTTGTAAAGGGATTGGGCGGAACGGGAGGGAAGGATGAGATGAGGTGGGTGCGGAAGCATGTTCCCCAAATCAGACTGATGGCAATGCTTAGCTCAAAAATAAATTTAGTAGCTCAGAAATTAATCTATATCCTTCCCTCAGAGCTAATAAGCGAGGGTCCGAATGTGGCTTGACGAGGATTTGGTAGATAGAAACCACCCACCACATTTCATAACGGGCTTTCGGAGCCTGACTGCAGTGGTGATAATAGCGTATATTATACAGCGAAAAACCGGAGTATGTCTTGAAACAGTGCAGTGAAAGGATAACGAAAACCTTGATATAAGGTATACATGTACAATATGCAATGAAAAAAGAAATATCGGAAAGGCTACCAAATAGACATAAAGCTCCTAAGCTCCGTGACAAGGTATCATTATAGCTTGCAGTCTTGGTCTAGCGTCAGCCTTAACCGGTGCAGCCCTAGCAGGCTTGTAGCGGACACAAGAAGACGCAGCAAGCTAATTGCCAGGAACAAAGTAGCAGCTATCTTAATTTGACTCTTGCCTGGATGGTCCGGGTCTAGCTGAGCCTAAAAAGTGATACCTTTATTACGCCTCACGGCTTTCCTGTCTCAGTGTTTCTAGCAATCCCAGTCTCTACGCATTTTATGGCTTGAGGTTGGGATTCGAGCTCTTGTAAGCATGGAAGGCCCGCCACTGAAGCCACTAAAGCATAGGCGAAGAACGGGGGCCGCCCATGGCGGGGCTTTCGCGGCGATTCGGCGTCTTGCATGTCACGGGAGATGGCAGGCTTTGGATCTCGCCATAGATCATGCGCTGAGGCGTACATGCGGAGAGGCCACTAGCGAAGTTGTCTTGGTTGCTAGATTCAGAGTAACGCATTGTGGAAGACCGTAAGCATACGAGAGTCTACAAAAGCCGGGCGTACGCACATGCATAGTCGAGCCGTGTTCAAGACTCCTAGCACACCTACCTCGGCCCTCTTTTACCAAAAAGGCATCACACAAGATATCCCACATCTATCGGGCCAATGACGCCTCCTTCGGAAGAAGGCAATGGTTTGCTCAGAATGTTCTCATGGCTAGTAAAGAGCATTGTTCGATTGGGCCGTTCTCTCAACTACACCCATTGATAGGCGCCAGTGCATTGCAGGGTAGCACTGAGAGTAACGCAGGTAAAGGAAATCAAAGTATTTGAGTACTTGAGTAGTATTTGACATGCTGCCTACACCGCAGGATCAACTTTCTGCTCCCCACTAACGCCTGGCTGTTGTGTATGGAGAGGTCCGTGCTGATAGTAGATATGTTAACTGAGCCAACATCTCAGTCAGCCGAGCTGCAAGCTTGTAGTCAACTGGCCAGCTCCTGCATGTAAAAAAGCCCGACTTGCGCTTGAACGGAAGATAAGCTGAGCCTAAAGCCTTACGCTGAGAATGGGTCTTTATGTACTAAGCCGTCGTGCCTAGAAGAAAAGCTTTTAATCTACCCTCCATTAGCTGTCTTAGTGGGCTTACTAGATAGATATCAGCATGAAAATACGAAGGTCCATTTTGAGTAAAAAAAACAGCCTCACCATCCTCAACTTGTTAAAATGGGCCCAGACTAGATATAGTGCAGACCACTAGGCCTCTTTAGTCTAGCTACATTACACAAAGAGAACATCACGCAAGGGGGCTGACTGTCTTTGTTCTTTTTTTTTTCCTACAACCTTTCTATCTGTCTGGTCATGTGCGCTGCGCGTTCAAATCTCTTGTACTTGTTTTCTTCTTTGTCTTGGCTTTCTATGATGAGATGAGATTGGTTACAGGGCATTCGCTCTTCTTTGCTTGCTTGCCAAGTATCTTTGGAAATGTTGCCATGTCCGCGTTGTATTAAGGCTGGCCGCCTGTCTGTGACGCTCGGGGGTTATCCATCCCATTTTAACTGTGTGATGAGTGGCTACTAAACGACGCTGTGGACGTATAATACTCACCAGCATATTACCAGAAGAGGATCTAGAGGTAGCATCATACATCTCCTAGCCATGTTTTGGCCCACTACCTTCGAAGCTGAATCGCTCCCTACGTACGGCCGCACATTTACTTTGGACAATCTTTCTAGAATGCATGTGCTACTTGAGTTGTTCAAAGCACACGTCGGCCTACGCATAATGGCGAGGGCATCAACAGAACAGGCAATGATGAGTTGGACGTCGCACAACGCAAGCAGTGTTCTTTTTTTCTTACATTAGGCTTCAACTTCGTGTTTCAAGTCTGCCTTCTTCGAATAATGAGGCCTACTTCCCATAAGTCAAAGTAAACTTGGACTGCCTTCAAGGACCGCCTGGCGAGATGAAAGCTCTAAGCTGCAAGTCGTGATTTTCCATCGCCATATTCCGAAGAAAATGGGGCTCAGAAAGCAGAGCATGAGGGGGCTGGTGAAGCGACAAGGCTGGTGTGCGCCCAAGACATGTTATGCTTATGATGTATTGCCAGAAGACAAGGTCCGCAAGTCGAGCTATGTTGACTGGTTCATGTCACATACAGTAGCAAGTCCTACCTGACATTGGGTAAGCATGTGGCCCTTTCCGCTCAGACGACTTCATGCCCATCGCAGCACTTCCCCTGTAACCAGATATGTTAATTCTTATTTTATCATTTCGTCATCAACGTCACAACATGCATGGATCGGCTAGGCAAAATTCGCAAAGTCGTTGTTTTTTTGCTTTGCCCCATCTGGTCGCGGGCAAAGAAGTGGAGTGAAAAGAACCATGGCTTGTGGAAGAGAACATACGCCAGTATCAAGCGCCATGGCGAGCAAGTGGTCACTTTGACTGTCACATATTAGCCGGTGCTCCCTCGGCTTCTATTTTATCTCCCTCTGCCCCTCCTTCTTTCTTTCTCGGCCAGCTTGTTTTCTTGCCTGTCTGTCTGTCCTTGCTGTAGACACCGAGAAATCTTCTGGGGTCTTTTGTCTTTTCTTTGGCACTTTCAACTTGGACGTTGACTCCGAGTCTTGTGTCACTTGTCCTCTTTGGCAACTGCTGTCTTGTATTGAGGTTCCTACCATACTCGCCTACTGTGAAGGCAATTTCCCTCAGGACCTGCACCCCTTCATCCAAAGGACTGCCTTTTTTGTCGGGCCCTAGCCCTCTGCCTTTCTCAACACTTGAACAACTGCCTGATTTTGAATTTGACCTGAAAAGGAAGGCGCAAATAAGAGCCCTTTGTTCCTGCCCTCTTTTCCCTTCCATCATGAGGGTGTTCTCTTTCTCACTGCTTGGTAGCCTAGCTGCCACAATCCTCAATGTTGAGGCTGCTTTGCTGGCCCCGAGGCCACCTTACCAGCTAGACCCTGCCGATGAAATCGCTTACAGGAACATGCTAAGAGACAAGCCTGCCGGCATTGCGCGGCGGTCGGAAGGGTAAGTTCCTATTGCTTATTCCGTATGCACCCAAGACTACTTTCTAACTATTCCCAATGGCTTAGCTACCAATATGATACCACCATCGCTTCCACTTCAAGCGAGGAGCCCACTACCGTCAGTAGTGAGGCACCACCTGCTGCTACCAGCCAAGAGCCGGCTGCCGCTATCGTTAGTGACGCCCCGACACCCATGTCTGGCGAGTTGCATCATACAGAATGTGGTCCGTACTCAACCAAAGTCAACAATATCTGGGTGACGATTGAAACCACCAAGTACTTCTACTACATTAATCAGCCACAAGTCACCAAGGTTGTCAATGTCCCAACTACGATCTACCAACACGTCACGTCTGTAGTAACAAATGTCGTTGAGAAAACCATTGTCGAAACCAAGTTCTACACTGCCACTATTACCGCTAATGGCGCTGTCACCACTGCCGTTGTCCCAACTACAGTGTCTGTTCCCATCACAGAGACTATCACCAAGACTATTGTAAACTCTGTCTATGGAAGTGATGTTGTCAAGACCGAGTTCCATACTGTCACTGCAGCTGGCAATGGTACTGTTGTCACAAAGGTCGTGCCGACGACTGTGAGTGTCCCAACTACCGAGGTTGTTACCAAGACTATCGTAAACTCTGTCTATGGAAGTGATGTCGTCAAGACCGAGTTCCATACTGTCACTGCTGCCGGCAATGGTACTGTTATCACAAAGGTCGTGCCGACAACTGTGAGTGTCCCAACTACCGAGGTTGTTACCAAGACTGTCACCATAAGCTCTGTCTATGGAAGCGATGTCACCAAAACCCAATTCCACACCGCCACCATTACCGCCAATGGGACTATCATTACAAGCATTGTGCCAGCGACAGAAGTTGTTACCGAGACCGTTACTGTGACTTCAGCCTATGCAAGTGATGTTACTGAAACTCGGTTCCACACCGCCACCGTTACTTCTAATGGAACTGTTGTCACGATGGTTGTACCAACAACGGTAAATGTTCCAACGACAGAAATTGTCACCAGGACTGTTGTTGTGACTTCAGTCTATGGAAGCGATGTTACTGAAACGCAGCTCTACACGACCACGGTCACTGCTGATGGCACTGTATTGACGATGATTGTCCCGACAACCGTCATTCAGCCCACTACTCTTCCGGGAGTCGATAATACAGTAGTTGAGCAAGAAACTGACTCCGTCTACTTCACCACGACGGTCCGGGAGTACATCACTTCCGTGCCTAGCCCCGGAACTGTTACAGTCACAGCCACAGCCACAATTACCGCTGTGACCACAGTTGTCGAAGTTTATACCAACGTAGACACCAGCGTGCTCACAAATGAGATCACACGGACAAACGAGGTGACGGAAACAAACTTGATCACGCAGTCTATAGGATACACCAACACCGTGTTCGAAACTCATCAAGTCGTCACCACCATCCTCTCTACTGTTTTCACTGTACGCTTTTTTATCCCAAGTTATACCTATATAGACGGCCCTTTACTAACAGCATTTATTACAGTCATATCCTGTCACTCTAACTCTCGCCCCTAACTGCCAGAATGGCGACTTGGGATGCACTACTTTAACCGAGATTTCATGGACTACCGAGTTCTCGACATTGACTACGACTGCTTTAGTCCCCACTCGCATTACTCAAGAGATAACTAATATCGCCACTGAGGTCCAAACTCGGCCTGTTACTATTACCCCCCCTCCCGTAACAGTTACTCAGGCCGAAACTGTCACGGCCCCCGCCGTAACTGTGACTCAGGCCCAGTTTGTTACTGCTGACGGAGTCACAATCACTCAAGCCCAAACTATTACTGGGCCGCCCGTTACGGTCACCCAGCCCGCCTCTACCCAGCTTCTCACTATTGTCGAAGAAGTTACAGCTTGTCCTGCCCCGACGGATTCTCCTATCAAAATCCCCTACGATCCTGATAGTAGTTATACCTGGGGCTGCCCCCCTGGATATATCTGCAGTCCGCACAAGCCTGACTCCTGCAACTTTTGGGGCGATATTCCCGATAAGGATTACACTTGCGAGCCTCAATACTGTATTCCTGCTCCTAAGCTGAACCGTACTATTTGCGAGGACGGCCCTGTCCCCCAAAACCCCGGTTACTTCAATATGAACCCCGAGGTCTTCGGCCTCAGCTTCGATATCTTTGAAGAGCCCGAGGTCCTAACCAAGACCGTGGGCACCCACATCATATCCTACACCCGTACCGACCAGTATGTGTCGCAGGCAACTTTGAGTCAGTGGTATCCTTTGACCACCCCTGTGGCGAAGCGCTCTACTCCTCTGATGGCCCCTCCTCAGATCGGCGGTAAAAGACTAATAGCCGTTCGGGGGGTTATTTCTAAAAGAGAGGACACGCTCCCCGAGACGTGTTATGTTCCCTGCAATCTTGCGAGTCTTGAAGCTCAAAATGTTGGAAGGGTCCCTGAGCTTTGCGAGCCGGATTCTGCCTTCAACGAAGACTATGCAACATGTCAGTTCTGTATCGATAGTCTAGAAGGAACCAAGTCTTATGACGATGGAAGAGCCTATATCGAGAGCAAACTGGGGCCGTTCTTAGACTATTGCGCCGTTGATTCCGCAGTTTCCGTGGTAGCACGATCTTCCACTTCGGTAGCGGCAGAGGAGGTTCAAGCTTCCTTGGTCACATCCTCACGGAGCCCGGTTAACACAGATACTTCGGCCGTTGCTATAGTAGAATCTACTAGTACTTCCCGTGCTACAGCAACTTCTACTTCTATTTTGATATCTTCCCTTGAAGCTTTATCCTCTAGCGACGGTTCGTTTACAGAAGTTCCATCAAGTGCAACTTCTAACGCTGATGCTCTTTTTGGATCTTCTGCTGATGCTGTTGATGGCTCTACCGCAACGGATGCAGCAGCCACCAACTCGCAATCAGTTAGTGATAGCCTTTCGGGAACTCTGACGTCTGGTGATGCAGGCTTCTTAACAGCTACTAGTCCTGGTTCGTCTGCTTCATCTTCTGGATCTGGCACAGGCAATAATGCCTCCAGTATCTCAGCATCTAAAGTTGATGCGTCTCAAACTAGCTCTGGAACAGAGGCTCCCACTGAGACTAGTACAGGCGGTAGTTCTTTCTCTACTACTTCAGATTCTAGTGATGCCACCTCTATCGGGACTGAAACCTCAGGTGCTAATGAATCTACATCACCACTTACAACAGAAACAGTTTCCAGCTCCTCTACAGTTTCTGGGTCGCCAGACACTGCGGCCGCGTCTTCGCTTCAGCCCAACTCCTGTGGCATTCTCTTATTAATTGGAGTTACTTCAGTTTTGAGTCTATGGTAAACAAAAAGTTCCACAGGCTCCCGTTATGTATAAACGAGTCGTCTTTCTTCTGTTCTTTTTCACCGCTCCTTTTTTCTGTCATTTAATGCTATCTTTTCATTCATTTTACGATTCCCATTCACTACAATCTCCTGGCCGCTTATTTATGATAATTAATATCTGGAGCTTCATGTCTATATACTTCTATCAATATACTATCCTTAATGTTTCACTATATCATCATGCCTTGTTTCACTTTTTTGGAGTCTCACCCACGTACTTGTTTGCTACCTGCTGTATTAAATTTGCAACCTTCCAAACTATTTATTTGCTATTTGGTTGTATCAGTCATGTAGCCATCCATACTACAGTATACTCAAGCTACTATATTGCAAACTTTTCAACACTACCAATTAACTTGTAAACATGATTCGCCAAACTTCTGGTCCATCGAGAAGGTTCCATTCATCTCTAGGCATTCATATCATGTCTAGCAGTACGCTATAAAAACTCTCTCTGCCTTCCATGGCTACTAGACTGCATCCACCCACCCCCCAACTATTCCAGAACTCAAAACTGCTTTGGCAGTTGTTACTGGACTATTTTACGCCCATCATACTTTTGCCCATTCCGTCTTCCAGCATGGACAATAATTCAAACAACTCTCACATCAACAGCGAGGCTTTGCTCAACAAGGTTGACCGGCTGCGTGAACTCAACGTCAGCCAGCATGTTGGGCTTCCTCAAGTAAGCATAGTCGCAGTCCTCTTGAATTCATTCACTAACTCAGTTATAGCTTGTTGTCGTCGGAGACCAGAGTTCCGGGAAATCTTCGTTGCTAGAGAGTCTTTCTGGCATTCCTTTCCCTCGGGATGTAAATCTCTGTACTCGATATGCCACACAAATCTCATCGAGACGCGATCAGACGTACCAAGTTAATATTTCTATTATCCCGGCGCCAAACTCCACGCCAGAGCATATCGAGGATGTTTCATCCTTTTCCCCGCCTTCATTAGGTCAACATAACTTCAAGACCAGTTTTCCTGAGGTTTTAAAACAAGTATGACAATCCCTTAATGCACAATTTCGAATTATTTATAAATTCTAACTGTCACAAGGCCAATGAGGTGATGGGAATCTCAATGGGGGAGGATTCCTCCAATGGCTCTGTCTTTTCTGAGGACGTCCTCAAAATCGAGATCTCTGGTCCTGAAGAGGACTACCTCACCATTATCGATGTCCCTGGAATTTTTCGAGTTGCCGGAGGCTTGACAACCCCTGGAGATGTCACACTTGTCAGAAATATCGTCACCAAGTACATCAAGGACAATCGGACCATCATCCTGGCAGTTATCCCCTCCAACGTTGATATTGCCACCCAGGAAATTTTAAGTCTTGCCAAAGAACATGATCCTAAGGGCGAACGAACTCTAGGGATACTCACCAAACCTGATTTAGTGAGTGAGAAATCAGCTCAGAACGCTGTCTGTGCCCTTATTGAGGGCCGCAAGCATCAACTATCTCTTGGTTATTATATTGTTCGTAACCGTGGTGCTGATGACCATGACCCTTTTACAAGTTCTGGAACCCTAGTCCTCGACCAGTTTTTTAATCAAAGCCCATGGAGTGAGCTCCCCCGACACCGGATAGGTATTTCTTCTTTGAAACACCGTCTTGGAAAACTTCTTGAGGAGCTCACTTCACGGGAATTTCCCGCCTTGGTTCATGAGCTAAAAGAAAAACTTAAAACAGCTAAATCGGCTCTAGGATCGTTTGGTCCTAAAAGAAACACACCGGAACAACAGAGGCTTCTATTGGGCCACATTGCGAAGGAGTTCGAGTCCCTAACAAAGGATGCCCTGAACGCAACATACAATCGCCGACCGGACTTTAAGAATGCTCAGCTGCGTTTGATCACAAACCTGGTCAAACTAAGTGATGAATTCAGCGCTACTCTTATAAATATGGGCCATACTTGGGAAATGGATGAAGTTAAGCTCAAGGAATCAACAATAGTGGTAGAACACCACAACTATGACAATAGCCTTCCTCCTCATAGAGGCAAATTTGCTACTGACTCTGATTCTGACAACGAGACAAATGCCGATGTTATCACCACTAAATGTTTGATTGGAGACCTAATTAATCGTTTCGATTGGGTAATGGATTTGGTTGGGGATCTTGACGACCTCGAGCCGCCTAGATCCGGAATTTCGTCGGTCATTAAATCTATATATCAGAGCAGCCGTGGCCGAGATATCTGCGGAAACAATGGCAGTATTATCTCCGACGTTTTTCTTCGCCAATCAGCCAAGTGGCCCACTATCGCCGAAACATTCGTCGCTCGAGCGGCTGGCATCGTTCATGAGTTCATCATAGCCGCATGCCGCGCGGTCTGCCGTTCAGATGAGATCTACCTAAAACTAATTCAGGTTCTAGAAGAGCTCGTCGTACCTCGCTACGAAGCGGCGTTTAAGCAAATGAGATTTATTCTCAAAATTGAGCGCTTCAGTGACCTTCAAACTCTGAACCAGGAATATTCGAAAAAGTACGAGCATCTTCGCACCCATAATGCAAAATTCCTACTTCGCGAAAGCCTATACAAGGACTGTCATGAGCTGAGATTTGAAGAAGTAGAAAGCTATATATCTCAAAAGGCCCAGGATTATCAACCGGTCAATGACATCACCTTCAAACTCGAGGCATATTATTCCGTTGCAGTTCTTAGATTTATGGACAACATATGGAATCAAGCAATAGAATACTTCCTTGTATCAAGTTCAGAGTCGCCACTAGCCCTGTTCACTCAACAGTGGGTGATGACACTGGATCAGGAAAGGCTAGCCCGGATCACTGCCGAGCCTCTGATGGTCCGCGAGCGAAGGGCCGACTTGGAGCGGCAGGTTGGCGATCTCAATGCAGCCTTGAAAGTTCTTCGCTTCTGAGAAATGGTGCATTCCAGGGACATCTGTGAGTCAGAGACACTGGCAAGAATTCAAAGAAGAGATTGCTTATCGAGAAATAAATGTGATGTTAAAATCACGAGAGAAAGTATTCAGTATCGTTCATTTCATAAAAAGGCAGACTTTTCTATCATTATTTAGCATTAAATACACATTAATGCCGATATTTCGTTGAAATATTGGCGAGTATTTCTTTAGTATGGTGTTTGATTCAACAGCTCTTGATGCCTTATACCCAGACTTCCACCGTTTCAAATAGCCTCATTCCGTTAAGATCCTTGGCAATCTCCTCCAGAGCCGACCTTTTGCTGCTGTCTTGTCGATTTCCATTCCCTAATGGCTTTCCAATCCTTCATTCACGCCCCCATTCATTTCTGAGAAACATCACCTGCCTTCACTAGAGGCCCTCTTAGCTCCCAAAAAGAGATTCCATCACCCAGAATATACCGACTAGCCCATCCTATTTGGATTCGGTTACTTCATTAAACGCACTTTCCTCCTATATATGAGGTGACATGTCTTCACTTCACAACCAGTGGCTACATGTAAAGCACGAGCCACTATGTTCGACTAGATGTTACACCGGCGCTTCATCGTCAAATATATAGGTATAAATAGAATATTGTAGGTGCAATGAGGATCTCGGTAAGGCAGAATCCAAAAGAAATCCTTTGATGCCAACTGATATGCCTCTCGATGACTTCAGATGAAGTTAAGCATTCGTTTCATAGTGTAACTATTGCACAAGATTCGTTGTGTAACATAAGATTTGCCCCTTTATCCCCACTATAAGCCCTACTGGACAAAATGCATCATCCAACAGGATGGATGCGTTAAGCATGTGCATATTTCATGGTAAATGATGCAACATGAGCACTATTCCATTGTCATCTTTACTCTAGGTTGCATTAATCAAGAGTGTCAAGGCAATAGACGAGTTACAACTCACACATCTTGTGGCCCTAATAAATGGCTAGCGGATACAAGTCAGATTACAGTACTACGGCAGCATGGTCACTCTGTAGCATCCCCCCTTACAAATCACACTTACAAATCACAACTCAAAATTACAAAAGATGATATTGATTGGGTGTCAAGGGTATCGGTAAGGTTGGGTAAAAACAGACGATTTATCCCGTTACTCTCCTTCTTTTCAAAAATGAATAGAATCAAAGTAGAAACAAAACAAAGAGATTGGGGCAGAGTCAAATGTGGAAAGAAAGAGTAGACGTGACAATGCGACCCGTGATGAAAAAAGAAGAAAAGAGAAAGCAACCATATGGTAAAAGAAGACAGGAAAACATGGAAGAAAAAAAGTAAAAACCAACCAAAAAAAGATATAAAGCAGAGAAACAGACCTAGTCTTTTCTCATCATGCCTTACAGCGCCTATGTCATCCACAAGTGAACACACCCGCTGCGTCGCATCATACTCTTGAGCTAGACAGCCATCGCTTTCTCAATAGAAAACAAGCAAACTGACCGTCATAATCATCAATACCCACCAAATACGCGTTGTATGTTCGATGGATGCGCCTCTCAAAGTGTCTTCTTGCCCTTGTAAGAAAATAAAATAAAACCCCATTCAGTTCCATCGCGTTCAAATCGACCGTCATCGTGATGCAATCTGCATCGTCAAGTCGCGTCTTTGCCACAAAGGATAAACTTGTGCCCCAGGCATTCTTAGGCCCTTGAGCTCAATATGAAGGTACCTGGACCTTCAAGAGCCGAAGGTGTTGATGGCTTGCAAAACGACATCTTGTCCTATCCCAGTGATTTTGTTACGACGATTGCATCTACATGAGCAAGCACTTTGAGCAGCAGCCGGATGTCTTGTTTCCGTCATCGATATCCATATCATTAGGGGAGCCATGGGCTCCGCCAGCGGCTCCACTGCCGGTAGAATATCCTTGCATTTCGCGATTGTATCTGCGAATTTCACGGACGATGTCGAAAAAGGCCTTCTCAACGTTGATGCGCAGCTTAGCTGAGGTTTCAATAAACTTGCAATTGAATCCACGAGCCAATGCCTCACCCTCTGTTTCATACAATTAGCATTTCTATACGCACTAGTAATTGCACGACGGTTATGCATACCTTGCCGAGTAACCTCACGCTGTGACTCTAGATCACACTTGTTACCAACGACAACCATGGGGAAGTAGTCCTTGTCTTTCACACGAAGGATTTGCTGTTGGAATGTCGTAATTTCATCGAAGCTCTGCCGGGAGGTTATAGAGTATACCAAGAGAAAGCCCTCGCCTGTGCGCATGTACTGCTCACGCATGGCAGAGTATTCTTCCTGGCCGGCCGTGTCGAGAACGTCGAGAAGCGCAACTTCTTCGTCGATAACGCACTGCTTGCGGTAAGAGTCTATTAGAGTTAATCGGTTAGTACTCTACTCGTAGCAAATTCAATGCATATTTGGCTTGGAAATGACATTGAACCGGCACCCAAAAAGACGCGGTGTAGTTTCGGACAGGAGTAAGACGCGAGCAACGCGCAGTTGTGTCGTAATTTGAGGCGCAAAGGCTCATCAAAATTAATAAGATGTGTCGTAGGCAGTCTTTAATCCTGAGTTAATGGCGTTGGGCTGCTGAATTGACGTCTTGCAGACTAATTCACAATGATTTCACGTTCATACTTGCAAGGGCAGTTCATTGTTTTGTCCAAGCTCGAACAGGGGGTTCAAAAAGGAGCATGTGGGTGGAAGCTGGATGGTAAACAAACCTTCAATGGTTGGATCGTATTCATCGACGAAGTGGCTTTGAATAAGCTGGATAGTCAAGCAAGACTTTCCAACACCACCACCACCGACAACCACCAACTTGTATTCTCTGAGGAACTGTCGTGAAAGAGATATTCGTTAGCGTGTTATTGCGCCACGCGGCCATGTAGACCAAGCCAGACAGATCGCGGTGGAGTTTTCCGGCAGGGGAGAGCCAGAAGCGGCTAACGGACGCACCTTAGAGGCCATTGTGAATTATATATAAAAGTAGAATATTAATCTATTAGATGTCTCGTTGTCGCGTGATCGTGAAGATGTAGTAGCAAAGGCCTGGTAGTCGTCGAAATATCGATGCAGACAAGCAGTCGGGCTGAAGCTGCGATTAGGGGTGACAAAATTTCAAGGGAGATGTCTTTTTTGAGTGGCAAGCTTTCAGTTCTTTGGCGCTGGTCCAAAGAGGGTCTTTGCGGCGAATTGGTTGATAGGGGGAATTAAGAATGGATGTAGGAGAACAGAGACAGAAGGGAAGAGAAAAGACGCGGCGGTAGACGAGTGGAGAATCTGAAGTCCGGCTTGATGACGAATAAAAACGAAAAAGAAAAAAAGAAGGAAAAACGAGCCACGAGAGCGAAAGAGAAGGTTGTATGAAGAGAGAAAGCAAAAGGAAAGTAGAGGAGAAGAAATCCAGAAGGGAAGAGAAGAAAAGAAGAAAAGAGGAGAGAACAAGAGGAGCGGCGAGAAAAATAAGGACGTAGGTAAAGGTAGCAGTAACTTGTAGTAGTAATAACGACCAGGAGCAGGAGAGGAACAGACAAGGAAGTAGGACAGGATAGGATAAGGCAGGAACCAGGACTAGGAGAAAATGAAGGAAACCGAAGAAGGGGGAAAAGGAAATAAAATTGTCCTGAAATGGGTATTGCCAAACAGAAAGGAAGACAACCTAGAATGCTGAAGTTATTGCCCTATAGGTTTTGCAGGCTGGATTGTTGAGGCTTATCACGCAACAGAGCGCAACAAGCAAAAACAGAAAAAAAAAAAAAGAAAAAGGAAGAGATCATCAACCACGGTCAGGAGCAAGACGATGTGGTTCTCAAAAGTACCAACATGAGAGGGAAAGAAAGCCTTTCATCTCTTTGTCTGATCTGCTAAACTTGCATTTACCTCACTTTATCCTTTATCCTTTCTCTATATACGATGCCTACGGCAAAAGGAATTGGCTCAGTAAAACGGGTTGGCAGCAACGACGAGGACCAAGCAATCTGTGACTCTACCAGATTAGTGAAGGAGAGTTGCAAGGTTGCAATTGGCTTTTAAGGGGGCAGGTTACTAGGCTAGGGGAAGCCAATGATAGATAGATACCAATGGCAAAGGGCAACTGCCACTACTTACATAAATCAAGCAGCTGACGAAAATGATACAGCAAACAGACACGCCGCTCCTAACGCAACTGCCAAACTGAGGCACATTAGTCTGCTTGAGCGAGAGTCTCTGCGAAGTTGTTGTGAAAACAACTTCCATTGCTCCTTTATCATGCACACATTCTCTGCCCTTCATCTGAAGTCCCTGTCCTGTATCAACCTTCATATTGAAACACAACACTAAATCATCCACTAACGCTCTTGTTTTGCGGACTAGCCTAGAACCCTGCGACTTCCTTTACCTGGGGCTAGGAAATCAACGTGGGTCCAAGCGCACGGTTCCACAGTTAATTGCCATCAATTGACAATTTGGAGTTCCTAGTCTCCTGCTTTCTCAAGCTCAGCTTTTCATCTCTGGCCATATCTCCATCAAAGCAGGGCCAGTGATTTGTTTGCAAAGCCCAAGGAAACAACCCAAAGGAGGGGGGGCGGTTACCACCCCTCCCCCCATGTACAAGCACACACAATGGACGACGCTCCCATTTGCCATTTACCCAAATCATAGCTACGTAAAGATCGCAATAAACAAAGACACATTGATCATCGTATTACCCATCGTCTTTATGTCTTTGTCTTTTCTGTCAAAAGCCCCAGGATGTCTATTTCTCCTCACATCATCGGGGAGCTATGAACGTCAGACAGCCACAGCGCATAAACATATTGCAGTAATTATATCCTGCTGCTGCCAGTCCTTTGCCTCTTTTCCTCATCATTTTCCTGTTTGCTGCACCGTCGCCTACTTCCACATTGCTTCTGGCAGTAGTTCATTGCTGTCGACCGGTGATAGCCGGTACGGAAGACACGACCTTCCATGGCTAGGCTAGGACAGTCCCGGCACGGCCCCTTGTTATGTGGATTTTCTGTGTGGATCTGTGGCGGTTCAATAACACTAGGCGGGTATGTACCTGCTTTCCCTTGTTGCTTCAGCTGCACGCGCGTTATTTTCACTCGCTCGTCAGAACCAAGCGCGTAACCCAGTAAATCCAGTACCCATTTTGCTTTCGTATATAAACTGGCTGAGGCTGTGTAAGCCGTAAACACTGTGACGCAAATCGGCTGAGCACGTCCGTTAACGCTTGATTTCCCCTATGGCAAGTGGTCAAGTGGCAACATCCAAAAGCCAACACGAAGTCGTCTCAACAATGGCGCTACAGCTCTAATCTTTCGGACACACTACAGAGCTAGCATCCCTGTAAATGGCCTCTGCAACTTTTGCGATACCCCCTGTATTTTTTCCCTAACCTCTGCAGCATGTCACCCACTAGGGCGCAGCGCGAGCTCTACTACAGATACGATGTTAAAAACCCGCAAGGTGGCAAGCAAGCCCAATGCCAAGTCAACAGCTAACCCTGAAGGTGTAGTTCCATTCTACGGCTTTCTAGCTTCAAGTAGCATCGCGGTCTCAGCTGTGTTTTCCACTATGCTAATAGTCTTCTTCTCAAGCCGTCAACTCTCAATTGCGTCATCGTGCAGGCTAGAATACAGCTCTTACATATCATGGAGTTTCAATACACAGACCGCAATGGGGTTTGTGGGTATAGCCTTCAATAGTTGTGCCATGCTCTTTTCAGTATTGCTTCGTCTACCATACCGTCATGCGGCTTTCTAGGGCCGGCTTTGGACACATGTCTATGTCTCTCAGAGTCATAAGTAGCCATTTCTTGTTCTGTCCTACGGATTCATGCATGAAACAACAACATTTAAAATTCAATGGTTTGCCTGAAATGACACGTGCATGTAGTGTGCTGCAGGCAAAAAACAGCAAATACCACACACACACAGGTGGATTGCGGCTAATCAGATTATTAGATTGCTTGTGTTCCCGTCAAGCGTCCTGCCCGCCCTGTACCTACATCTCACCTAGGAAGCATAAGAGCCTTATAGAAAGAGCACTCCCTCTACAAACAAGAGGAAACAACACAGCATACTAGCTAACTGATGCGGCGCAGTTGCTCGCATACCTTTGGCAATATGCAATGCATATTTCCACGTTCCTAAGATGAGTTCGCGCTATTCATGCATACCAAAAGTCATGAGGCAACCAGCCAGTAAAAGTTTTCTACTCTCCAAGTACGATGCAATACTACCAATGATACAGGATAGTCACGTGTCATATACAGCTCAAGTAGCCCATCTTTCGTAGGTTCCTTACCTATCCATCCCATCAACCCATCAGGTACATCTTCTGATCTTTCTTCCCTTCTTTTTGTTTTCTCAGCTCTAGTGCGACTGTAACCAAGGGTAGTGCACGCGTCGCGCAAGGCTGCATCCCAACATTCTCACTTTCATAATTTTTGCATTCACCGCCTAACCCATTGACTCGTAGTTGCATTGTTCAATGCGACTAGAAACATGAAGATCATAGCTCGTAGTTTGTAGTTCTTTTCGGGATCCAATTCCTCATCTGGCTGTTGATGTTCTGGACCTGGAGAGAGATTTGCCTGTATTGATCTGCAGGGGGTTTAAAGCAGTAAATACATGGTATTTATTGCCAATTTTCGGAAATAAGAAAAACACAGCGTCAAAAGCTCCTGGCATTTGAGGTTCGTCAACTTTTTCTATGAATATAAGGGTTTGGGTAACCCTGGGGTTGCATGAAGAGAGAAAAAGAATCAGCACTAGAGAGGTAGCTGGCGCAAGATGATAAACGTTGTGTCTCTCAAAAAAGACAGGTATTTAAGTAGCTTCAGGCTCATCATCCTCGCCTTCAACTGTCACCCGGCGGCCCTTGACATTTTCAATAACTTCGGGAACTAGGCTCTCGAGATATTCCCGATCCTGACCGACAAGCGTCACCGTGTTGCGTGACTTTTCAAATCGTGGGTAGCTGCCAACCTTGATACCCTTTGGTTCAACTACAGCAGCTAGTTTTGTCAAGTACAAAGCGACTGCAGATTCGGACATTGGGGTGGAAATCAATACACGATGCGTCCCCTGACCTTCTAGACGCGGTGAGATAGACGGCTTTAGGCCATCAATTAGACGCTCAAAGAGTTGTGGAATACCCGGCAAGATGTGTACATTGCCATTCACTACAGTGACAGGCACCCAGAGATCATCCCATGTGTAGATGATCTGCTTGGAAAGGTCACGACTGAGATCAAGTGGCAGGATGACCATGCGCTCGCGAGCAGTGCGGTCGGGTGACTCGACGTTCCAGTCAAAATTGGGCTGCGACGGGTGAGGCTTCATGAGGCGCTTCATTCGATCATACGTGGGTTGATGCATGGTCAAAGGCAAAGAGAAGGCTTTGCCGATAGCTTGGTAGGTGATGTCATCGTGGCTAAATTTGAGAAATCATCAGTCAGTACAACACACCAGTACGGTAGCAGCTAGTCATATAGGCACTTGCTTGATTATCCCGAATCAGGGGCGCTACCAAAGGGAAGTATAGAAAAGTGATACAGAGCAGGATAAAGAGATGAGGTAGTGTACTAGGGTTGTCTTACGTAGGACCGATGCCACCACTAAGCACAGAAACAATGTTAGCTAGAAAGCTCGTGCTGCAGGAATAGAGAATGGGTGTCTGAAGCAAGGAGTAAAGGTAAAGTTCATACCTGGTGACTACGAAGTCATACTTGTTGCTCATACGACTTACAGCCTCTGCGATTTCCTCTTCGTCATCACCAATGACCTCGATCCGCTTGAGTTCCTAAAGATATTGTTGGTATTGAGGTGAGAGTCACAAGGTAGTAAGAGGGACAGGGGCAATATGTACAATACCGAGACCGAAGCACCAACGTGCAAGGTAGGGCGAGTTTGTCTTGGACGAACAGATGTGTCAGCTGGGGGCACCATTTTAAAAACCTTATGGAAGAATGAGAGGTGGGTTAAGTATACATCAATGACCTTTATTACGGATTGGTTAGCTATCATGATTCTTTTATGGACTGCAGACTTGAAGCTCATAGGAAGGGGCAGTTCCAAAAGTCCGGATTAAAGAGGGGCTAGATACGCACTTTTCCGCCGAGAACCTCATCGCCGATGATTAAGCAGGCGGCAGTACGGATGGGCCGGTTATTATGCTCGTCCGCGGAAGCCATAGCGGGTATATCAAGTACAGGGTTTCTCTAGAACAATGGGCTTAGGTGGTAAGCATGAGGGTGAGAGCCAGTGAATGAAAGTAGCGGTACACCGGGAAAGAACACGCGCGCTTCGTAGCCATATGGGATTGTGTGATTAGAGCAGAAGCTGAAGAATTGCAATTGCTCTATATGGCTGGATTCTCTAACGATTTTCTGAGCTGAAACGCAAGGGACATTTCTTGCTGTCTCGGTCCTAAAACAAAGTGGCGGTAGATTGAAGGGTTGGGATGTTTGTAATGAGAAAGGAACTTGACGTACAGTAGATGGCTAGTCAATAAGATGTATACAGATACAAGTACAAGTACAAGTTCGAGCACAGGTGAAAATGTTGTCAAGAAAGTAGTATCGAAATATAAGACAACTGAGTCAGTGGGAAAAAAGGGCCGTCGATATTTTCCATCTTGCAGTCGTTCAAGAAAGGTGACGTTAAAAATGGAGATAGCTAATTTGAATTATGCAGATGGGTTCCTTGTGAAATTAGAAGCCTTGCAAACACAGGAGCTCTCGGCTTGACAGTAACTCTAAAGTGGGGCATATACTTGGCGGGGTAGTTGGACAGACATTAAGGGAAAGGGCGCAAGTATAGAGTACACATCGTTCGATGCAACAGATCAAGCTGAAGCTTCAACTTTAAAAATATCTTCCATCAATACATTTCTATATTTCCTTTCTAATCGATACACTGCATTGCCGACAACATGGTATGAATCTCCCTTTGACTCTCCGGTGCCTTGGATCTAATATCTGATACCTAACACGTAATCGCTCGAACTATAGAGTTCTGAAGCTAGACTGTACAACTTTTCACAAGATACGCGCACCCATTTGCGCAAATTTAGTCTCAGCACTTCTCGCTCTAAAGAGCCCCAAGCTGTTATTTGTGAGTCTATTGCGAAAGTCATGTGCACACACTTGATGAGTGAAATTGAATATCTCTTTTGCTAGATTTTCGCTAACCCTAACTACGAATTGCCGCTAGACCTGATTGACAAGAACTCTTACGAGATCAAACAACAAGACCAGACTGTCTACAATAGCCTTGAAGATATTAGCGATGCTCTCCCTGATAACTCGCCGCGTTTTGTGTTGTTGAGTTATCCTTTGACCGTGGTAAGACCCCACACGTCCCTAGTCCTTGTTGAAATTACCCGTAGACTAACTCTTCAAGACTGATGATGGATGCAAGCCTGTGCCGTATGTCCTTGTATACTATCTACCTGCCACTTGCAATGCTGGTGCGAAAATGATGTACGCTGGCGCTAAGGAGCTGATGCGATCTACTAGCAATGTTGGCAAAGTGTTTGATATCGAGGATGCTGAAGATATACTGGAGATACCAGCTAAGTTGGGCCAGAAGTAGGGAACGATGGAGTAAGTACATGTAGCACCATACTTTTATACAAGCTCGGGACTTAAAATAAAAAATATGTGGTCGTCGTAACAATGTAAGGTTCATGTTTTCTTTTTCATCTGTCTTCTTTGGGAATGACGTCATCGACATCCAAGTTCAACTGCTCAGAGATACCCTTGACGACACCCATGAAGGCTTTACAGGCTGGGCTGTCACCGAATGAGTCGAAGTAGCTTTCGCCATAGTCGCATGCCATTCTGATGTGGGGATCCAAGGGAACTGACCCTAGAAACGGAATACCCATTTCCTTTGCTAGCATGGCACCGCCGCCCGTAGTAGCCTTAAAAATGGCATTGGTATGAGTGCACTTAGGACAAACAAAGCCGCTCATATTTTCCGCAAGGCCCAGTATGCGGATACCGGCTTTGCGGCAAAAGTCTATCTCTTTGCGGACATCTAGCAGCGCCACCTCCTGCGGTGTCGTCACTACTACGGCGCCGTCAATGCCACTGTCTCGAAGAAAAGTGTTGACACTGAGATGCTCATCGCTAGTCCCAGGAGGGGTATCGACGAATAAAAAGTCCATGTCGCCCCATTCTACATCCTTAAGAAACTGTTTGATAAGGCCGTTCTTCTTTGCACCACGCCAGATGATAGCATCGTCGCGGTTTGGCAGCATAAATTGGATGCTCATGACACCAAGGTTGTCCATGACCCAGACAGGCGACCAGCCGTTGGCGCTAACGTGAATTGTTTCGTCTTCCACTCCCATCATTTTGGGGATACTGGGCCCGCAGATATCGGCGTCCATGATGCCAACTGTTGTGTCTGGGTTGGTCGCAAAGGCGTGAGCTAGTAGGCTTGTGAAAGTGCTTTTGCCCACACCGCCCTTCCCGCTCAGTACAAGAATTCGGTGTTTAACGCCCTCAAGGCGGGATGTTATTTGCGGGATATCGGGGTCAGGCCCTTTAGGTGCGGAGGCACAAATAGCTTGGTTGGGACACCCAGCACAGTTATCAGCCTTCCCTGCCTGTTCAGATTCAGGTCCGGGACAGTGTTCGGGCTCGGGTGCCACAAGATCAGGCTTTTTTCTCAAGGGATTTTGTAGGACATCTTCAGGGTCTTCTTGGGAGACATCAACGGCGTGTGCCATGTTATGCGAGTCACTTGAGGGATATCAACAAATTAAATAAACAGCGGGTAAGAAGTGGCAGTAAGAGAAGCCGTCGTTTTAGGTAGTATGATTTGAAAGCTTTCAAGGTTAAAATGATGCGGTATGGGTTTGAAGAATATTATTTATAGCGCGACCAAGTCGATTATTAATGGGGTTGCCTTGCACAAGGGGCTTGTTCCTTGCTTATGTTTCGACAAAGCCGTAAGAGCCTGTCAACGTAGGGACGATGATGGATTGAAGGGGAGGCAATGAAAGGAAAAAGCTAGTTGAAGTTTTCTATATTTTGATAAACGTAAAACCCTGTGAGTATAGTTGTGCTGTAACCATCGCAAGATCACAAGCCTTGTCCTTGATGACTTCATGATACTTTGACTCTTATCGATTGCCTTATCGCCAAGCTGATAAGGCATGCACTAGTGTAATTTTTAGCCCCTCTTAAAAATCTTTTCCCCTCCTAGAAAAGATGAAGCCGACTAATACAGGTACATGTAAAACTGAGTGAACGCTATAATGGTGTTTATACCCAGCATTGACCCAATTATACTTTATCAGATCTTTTTTTTTTCCCAAGGCTATTCTAACTCTTGCTTTGCTGCATACCTTTCTAACAAACAAGCCCCGCGAAACAGGATACCCCACCCATCGTTCGATTTTTGTATTTGGATCTCCTCTTTAGTCCTTTCTACTGAAGTCTGTTAGGGAACTTTCATTTACTGCTTGCTGGCGCACTCCATCTCCCTCACTCTCTTAAATTCTTTTATTTGCACGCTTCCAGTCACTCTCATCATGACCGCTCCTTCCAAGACCCAGACTCAGATCGCCTCTCTGCGCCAGATCCTGTGTTCTGAGGAGTCTTCTCTGGCTTCCCGTTTCCGCTCCCTGTTCTCCCTTAAGCACATTGCTGTTCATGCCGCCGCTGATGATGATGCCGATGCTGTCGCTGCTATTGCCGCTATTTCTGAGGCTATGTCTTCTCCCTCGGCTCTGCTGAAGCATGAGCTGGCTTACTGCTTGGGCCAGACACACAACAAGAAAGCTATACCCGCTCTACGCGCTTGCCTATCCGACCTGAATGAAGATCCAATGTGCCGCCACGAAGCTGCCGAGGCCCTGGGCGCACTGGGTTTTGCCGAGAACCTTGACATTCTTCGCGAGTTTCGCGATCGTGTGGGTGAAGATGTTGTGGTTACTGAGACTTGCGAGATTGCTGTTGACCGTGTTGAATGGGAAAACTCTGAAGAACGCAAGCAGGAGAAGTTGCGCCAGAGGTAAGTTGTTTTATTTCTTTGTTTAGAGATGCTTGGAAACACATGCCATCCGGACTTATGCTGACTTGCATATTTGTATAGTGACTTTGTGTCTATCGACCCTGCCCCGCCGATGCCTGAGACCCAAAAGACACCCGATATTGCCGAACTCGGTAAGGTTTTGATGAACACTGAGCTGCCTCTTTTTAAGCGTTACCGCGCTATGTTTGCTCTTCGTGATCTCGCTTCACCTCCTGATCTTCCTACCGCCGTCCCTGCAGTCTTAGCTCTTGCCACTGGATTTGCTGATAAGTCTGCCTTGTTCCGGCATGAAATTGCCTTTGTTTTTGGCCAATTGTCACACCCCGCTTCTATCCCGGCTTTGACTCAGGCCCTGAGCAATGTTGAGGAGGCTAGTATGGTCCGCCATGAGGCGGCAGAGGCCCTGGGTGGTCTTGGCGATGAGAAGGGTGTTGAGGAGACTCTAAGGAAATTTTTGACCGACAAGGAGCAGGTGGTACGGGAGAGCGTGATTGTGGCCCTGGACATGGCCGAGTATGAGAAAAGCGGCCAGACCGAATACGCCATCATCCCCGAGGTCTCTGTATGATTCAGCAAAACCAACGCTGTGGGGTCTATTTGCAGATTTTTGATATCTTTTTTCTATGTAACTGATTTTGGGGGGGGTTATTGGGCTTGAAAAAAATTGTGTGTATTCTTTCCTTTTGTTGGGTATCATTATGGAGTACAAAAGACAGGAAAAATCGGCTCGATTCGAAGGTTGACCAAGAGACCGCAATGGCGTTTTTTTGTTCAGTTGTTTGTGGCCCAGCTGTAGAAAAGGAAAGGTGGAATATGTTAGCTAACGCTATGTTCATGATTGGATGATTTGATTTGGATATATTGAAGCATTGTAATGGTATGAGGAGTCGAGTACGGGCGACATACTTGTGACCACAATCGCAGTAATAGAAAATGGTACTACCTTCGTCAGCACTACGCAGCTGAACGGAAGTGTATCGCACCTCTTCAGCACCGCATTTAGCACAGCGCTCACTGATGGTAGCCATGGTACTGATTTCGTGGCTTGCTACGGTCTTGACAGTGGACTGAAGCTTTTGGCGCAGCAGCGAAGGGAAATCGGTTGCCTTCGTCTCGGTAGTGATAGTTTGAGAAGCCATGTCTATAAGGGGAATATGGTGTGAGTTTGAATGTTTGAATAATCAAGGTGTGATATGGTGAGACGCATGAAGAAAACTACGAACCTCTGTTCTCACTTTGGCAGGAGTCGCAGCGCAATATGCCCTTGACCGTACCCTTGGAGGCAGGCAAAAGGCTCCCGCACATGGTGCAAAAGACGAGAGAGCCAATAGTAGACATTGTCAAAGTAGAGATTGGGAAGGTTGCCAAATAATAGGTTGCCAAAATCGAAGGTTTGGATAACGATCGGTCGTGAAGCTCTGAAAAAAAAAACCATTCTTTGCGCCAGCCAAAAATTCTTTGTAAATATACCGGCTAAAAATCGGTAATTATGATAACGAGTTTATCACATGGGGCTGCAAATGAATAATCCCTGCAAGCGAGGCTGCAGCCTATTCTTACGGTCCAAGTCCATAACGGGACGTAGGAATGGGTGGAACGAGCGTCGATCACTTGAAGGTACAATAACCTCACCAGCACTAGTGTTAGGGCAAATAACATCTGCGACTCCATTCTTCTTTCTGCTGTGCCTCCGGCATTTCAGCCTTCTCTCTAAGCTCATAATCATAACTGAGTCTGAAGACTTTTTCAAATTTTGCATGTGTCTGATTGCCCAGATATATGTAAACAAACTTACGCATCATTAACTGTTGCTCCACGCCCTGTCGAACCTGTGGTTCAGCCATGCATTGCGCTTGTCGGCGGCCCCTTAGCTCAATTTAAGCTCGAGTAGCAACGCATCGAACTCGCAGCGCGTTCATACCCTCTGATTACTTGACATCCTCGCATTTCGACGACAAAACCTCGACACTACTGGCGCAAGCAAAGTTATCCTCCCATATTTAACCTCTCGTTTCTGCCATCCCGACTCATGGGCTGAATTTATTCTTCCCAACCGCCAGAGCTATTACACCAAGGATAACTGCCCAAGATGTCCGACTCAAATTCTAATGGCACCTCGCCATTCAAACGACCCGAAGCCATCATACAGCACCGGCCGTTCACTTTGCATGAAGCGCTGCCATACTCTCCGCATACTTCTGTGGTCCCGTTTGCCTATGGTATGCTCCTTCCTTTTGCTATTGCGCACAATTTGGCTTTGAAGCTTTCACTTCCTTCCTGTTTGAAAGAAGCTAAGCCCTGATTTTGGCCATCACACAGGTTGATTTTTGACTTTCATAAGAGGAAGGTGTGCTAATTCTCGTTCGCTGCTTACCTATTGGGATTTTGTAGATTTGATACCTGAGCCAGCTTCTGGATCTGGCCATCTTACTTCAAGTGTTGCCGAACTGTTCATCCACAACGAGTTTGATAAGCTGAACCAAGATGGTTTAGCTGCCGATCCTGCTATACAGAAGAACGTCAAAAAGGTTGCCGACGTTTTGTTACATGACTTGAAGTCTAGTATTAAGACTACATAGTAAGCTGTCTTGAGCCTTGGCACATTGTGCTGCATCGTGACCTAACCAGTCGATAGTAAATTCAAAACCGTATCGCGTGTACCAGGTGCATCAGGCCCAGACATACTACCATCGCAAACGCTTTCGCCACTATCCAAGTCCATATTTGACAAAGTGTCTAGTTTGTTTGACTACCAAGGCAACGATCAGCGAAGCTCGATACAACTTACAATTCAAAGTAACGGCCATCCTGGTAGATCAGCATCAAACGCATGCGCGCCTCAACCGCCCCCGCCAAAGTCACCAGTTTCTTCTCGGGCCATAATACCGCCATTCACACCTAAGCGACCTAGCACTAGTACACATTTTGATCACGACGAAGCTGTTACTGAAGCACAGGAGCAGTCACGCCGCCGCATAGCATCAGTTACTACACCTCAAGCAACTAGAAAAAACGACAATTTTGAGGTTGCCATTCCGCTTAAACGGCCAGTGGACGCTAGCGAATACGTTGAAATTCCAGAAGAAGACGGCCCTGTGGCTGTGAAACAAGAACATATTGATCAAGACTCACGTGAAGACACATTAAATACCGGCAATCCTCCCGAGATGTTACATGACGCACAAGAGTCTTTGGACGCCATCATGATGGATGTCGATGGCGGCAAGATTGGCCTCGCCATTGACCTACAGCCTTCGCTAAACTTTAACAAAAGCGAGCATGTAAAGATGGCAGATACTTTTGATGCGCCCATCAATCTTTCTACTAAGAGGAAAAATGATGTAGTCGTCAAGGATCTCACTCGCGATACCCTTGATCAACGCCAACGTGCAGATGTTGCTCTTACTGAGTTTGAGCGTTTTATAAATGACACTTTCAATGCTGTGTCCTCCGCTATCACAGGAGTATGTGGCTCTGAAAACGCTGCCATTCTTAATAATAACCAAGATCCTGTTCTGACCACACAAACGCATCAAACTGCCAACACTCTCTTGGTAAAGATGATCAGTCTTGGATCCTTTGGAGATGCGGATCTTGATGCTCTGCTTAAATTACAGAAGCTATCTGAAACATCGATCAAGTGTGCGGCAGATCTGCCTTTGAAAGTGGAGGAGTCCTGGAGTGATGCTGATTTTCAAGGATGGATCCCGAATATTGCTGCTGTTGAGAATGCTCTTCGTGCTGCGAGGACAGGCTTACGCATCATGTCTGGCGGTCGCGAGGACAAACAACTATACTCTGAAACTGTCATTCAAAACTCTATTGATCTCTTTAAGAGTATTATGGATGGGATTATTATTCCGGTTGTTGAGATGCGGAACTCCGGACCCTCATCGGCGTTATTCAAACTTGTTTCGCCTAACCGGAAAGCTTTGACGCCTATTTTTACAAATACACAAAGACTTTTCGAGCTTTTGGCTTCCCTCGTTGGCTCCATTGAGTTCTCAGACACTGTCATCAACACCCTCGAGTTTACAGCATCGAAGTTGATTTTTGTAGAAAATGCTCACTACGAAAAGGATTCAGCTATTGGTGTTCAGCGATTTGATGGACTTCGTTTGGTGGCCATGAATATGCTTTGCCAAATCTTCACACTCAAGCCTGAGCAGCGCCAGGGTATTCTAACGGACATTCTCACATCACTTGAGAAGCTCCCTGTTGGGAAACAAAGTGCTCGCCATTTTAAACTTGTCGATGGCGCCAACATTCAGCCCGTTTCTGCTCTAATCATGCGTTTAATCCAGTCGAGTTCTGGGAAGGTGAAGGATATTAAAGCTTCCAAAAACCAGGCCCTTGAACAAGAGGTCACCCAAGAAGTTGCCCAAAACGAAGTTACACAAGGAGAGGCATCTGAGCAGAAAGATGACACCTATGCTCCGGGCCTTCGAAAAGTTATGGCTACTATACGTACTGAAGAAGATGGTGCTGCTCAGCCTGATATTGCTATAAAAGAACTGGACAACACTCTGAACACGCTTTTCGAAGCTACTAAAAATAACGCAAACTTTGTCGTGAACTTTATCGTTAGTCGGGCTCTTAGTGCGACCAAGTCTGGCGATACCCCATACCGAAACCTGCTGGACTTGTTTGTCGAGGATTTTACCACTTGTCTTGATTCTCCTGATTGGCCAGCAGCCGAGCTGCTGCTTCGTATGATAATGTTCCGCATGGTGAAGCTTTCAGAAGCTGAACGTGCACCAGCACCAGCGAAAAATATGGCCTTGGATGTTCTAGGAACTATGGGTGCTTCTATCTCGCGTCTCCGCTCCCAAGTTCGCAAGATCTCTTGTTCTATGGAAGGAACTGAATCTGACGACCTGTCTCGTTTTTTGGCCGACCTTGCATTTTCTTCACTCGATCAACATTGCCGTGTAGAGGATATGGTCTCTTGGGCCGGCCCTTACCGTACTACTTTGGAGTTTTTAGAAGGCCGCCAGGTAGATGACCCCTATCTTAGGGGTTCACTGTCGTTTTTAGTGTGTGATTGGGCATTTATGACTTGTACAGGCTACCGCTCTTTTACGGATAAGGATGTCGACAGAGACGTTGAGTTTGGCACTCTTGCGTACCGTCTGCGCATGATGATTGATGACGAACGTTGGTTAACAAATGAATACTCGTTCAAGACTGTTACTGCTGCTCACGCTAAACTGGCATTTTACACGCTTCTACTGCGGTCTCCTCTGTGTGAATCCTTCCCAACAATTTTGAACATTGTACTGGGCTCCATGGCTAGCGACCAAGCTACAGTTCGTAGTAAGAGTTTGAAGAGTGTCAATCAAATTCTCGAGACAGATCCAGCCATTTTAGACGGAGACTCGGTCGTTATCCACCTAATTCTCAAGTGTGCGGGTGATTCGTCTCCTCAGGTCCGAGACTCTGCTGTTGGCCTTATTGGCAAATGCATATCTATGCGGCCACTATTGGAGGATGAAATGACACCCCGTGTTATTGAGCGTTTCACTGACTCTGGCGTGGGTGTTCGGAAGCGCTCCATGAAATTGGCACGTGATATTTACCTTCGCAACAACAACAAAGCCATTCGTGGACCAATCGCCGGCGGTCTGCTGCTCCGAGTCCAAGATCCGGACGAAGGCGTGCGCGATCTAGCGAAGCAAATGATGGAAGAGGTTTGGTTTGCGCCTTTCTACAATGTTGAAGACTCTGCAGAGTATCAAACTTCGCTAACGGACCATGTAAGTTTGATGATCCGTATTGTGAAGTCTGGCAATGTTGCTGGCGTGTTGGACAAGGTTCTCCAGTCAATTCTCAATACTAAAGAGAGCAAGCCAGCCGAAGGCCCTTTCACTGTTTGCACAAAGCTTGTAGCCAACATGTTTGGCCTTATTGACAACCTCGACTCTGACGATCCAACGGTCCCCGCTGGTCGTGATGCCCTTCTTGTGCTCATGATATTTGCAAAGGCAGACCCCAAGCTGTTCACTTTTGAACAAGTTCGTCTCCTCAAGCCACATCTATCTGCCATACAAACACGCGAGGATCTTCTTGTTTTCCGTGCTGTGACTGCCATCTACCGTCGAGTTCTCCCTAATCTGTCCAGAATTCACTCGCACTTTCTGCAAGAAGTTCGATCTCTTTTAAACCAGTCTGTCTCTAAACTTCAGAAGCCTCTTCTTGATAACACCATGGCCTGTATTTGGATCATTAGCGATATTTTGCAAAATATTGCACCTCTGTCTCGTCTCGCTGCATCGTGCATGGCTGGTGCTCAAGCGCAGAAAAACAAGTCTCTAGATGCCAAGACTGTCTCCACGTTCTCGCGTTATGCTATTCTCATGGGTATGATCGGAAAACATTGCAATTTGGAAAGCGAGATCGACTTCTTCCGGGATAAGTTCCCTAGTTGGAAAGGAAAGACGGTGGCTTCGCTCATGGTTGACATTTTACTTCCATTTGCGCTAAAGGAACAGCCTATGTCAATGCGCTCCTCAGCCCTTGACGCGATTGGTCTTATTTGCGAATCTTCTCCACGGAACTATGTCTCGCCCAATGTTTACACTTGCTTCCAAGAAGTTTTTGATGACAAGATTTCACAGCTTGAGAACATGATCTTGTCTTCTTTTAAGGAATTTCTCTTGACTGAGGAGCGGAGATCCGAGGCTGCCTCGGCTGAAGCTGCTGCTGAAAAAGCCGCTGGAAAGAAACGTGAGCTGACTGTGATGGGTGGTACCAGCTTCGATGATGTAGCTAGTGCAACAACCCAACGCTTCCTCAAAGATATCACGCGAATTTCTCTCAGTGCCCAAGATGATCATGCATTCTTGGCCATGGAGGTTCTAGGAAGCATCAACCGTCAAGGTTTAGTACACCCAAAGGAGACTGGTATCACTCTTATCACCCTTGAGACATCAGACTTGCATAAGATATCGGAGACTGCTTTCCAGGAGCACAAGCTTTTGCATCAAAAGCATGAAACTGTGTTGGAGAGAGAATATGCCAAAGCCATTCAGTCTGCCTATCAGTATCAATGCAATGTTTGTGATGATAGCCGTGGTGCCCGTACGGGTCCCTACCAAGCTAAGCTTCATCTGCTGATGGAGGTCATGAAAGTTAGCAAATCGAAGAACCGTCAGAAACTGCTCGAGAAAATTTGCTCCCAGGCCGATTTCGATCTCAACAAACTCAATGTTTCTGGTCATGTCCCTAACCACGTATTGTTTGCGCGGTTCATTGTTGAGAATTTGTCGTACATGGAATATGTCACCTTGGGCGAAGTCATTGCTACTGTCAACATCATGGAGAAGATTGTAATCACTACTGGCGCTCCGATTGCCCAGACAATTGAGTCTGACATCTTTGACATGCGAATGGACGCAATTTTTGCAAAGGAAAGCACTTCCGCTCCTCCTGCCACCGCTCCTACGTCTACTGCGCCTAAACTTGACCTTATGGAGATGGCTTTGGATGGCAAGCTGACCGTAGATGGCACGGCGGTCAGCGAGGAAAAGGAGCCCACTCCTGCCCTAGCACCTATTGAACTGGACATTGACCCACAAAAGTTGAAGCGGTTTAGTGCAGCTTCGGCCATTCTTGTTGCACTATGGGATGCGCGCACATATCTTCGTCGTCTATACGGTCTAGGTCTCAACCGACGTGAAACCAAGGTCAAAGCCCTGGCCAAGGACCTGAACAAGGCCCCCATTAAAGTACAGGGCATCACCGGGGATAAACTGTGGGAAGAACTGAGCAAAATACCGCCAGCATTTGACACTCAGCAATCCCAGCTTCGCAAGCTCAAGGCGTTTGTCGATTTAATGAATGTCGATAGCGAGTTCAAGGTACCTAACGAGGACCAAGAGATGGACGAGGGTATGGGGCCTTCAACGCCTCCGGGTGATGAGGACCAGGACGACATGGACGACCACGACGACCCTACAAGTTTTATGCCAACGGAAACTCGGGGCCGCAAACGGAAGAGTGCAGGCACACCTGGTGGCGGTGCGCGCAAAAAGCAGGCCCGGGCATCCTCAAAACCGAGGCCCCGTGGCCGTCCACGCAAAAATCCGTTGCCGGAGCCAGAGCCCGAGCCGACGGAGATTGGCTCGGAGTGGATTTAACGGATCTTGATTGGCCTTTTAGCATTTTGATTTCTCTCTATTCTTCTGCTTGTATTTTCGTTTAGTCTTTTTGTTTTCTTTTATCTCTTGGGACCTAGGCTAAAAAAATCGGTATTGGTGTTTCTTTTTCTTCTTGTTTGCTTTGTGGGAGGGGAGGGGGGCTTTGTATTGAACAATTCTTAGGACGGACAACAGGTATTGATTGCTGTTGACGCCGGCTCTTGACTTCCCTGTTTCTAGCTCATGCTTCTTCTACGGGCTTACGGCACGGTATTATTTCGCGTTTACCTAGTATTCGCTTGTCTTACATATTCATTTTGTTTCCTTTGTACTATACCACACATGCTACATAGTCGTGAGTGGCCTCTTTATCCATATTCCGTCCTAGCACAGCAAATACCTAATTTTTTATGTTATTTTCGAGAGGGGCTGGGTTCTCGGTAGGGTGGGTAGGAGTAGTTGTTATTTTTTTGACATTCTTTCATGTTTGATCGTCAAGTACCATGAGAGGAAATACACAAAGCGATTGGTCTCGCTCATCCTTGACTTACCAACGCAGTCGTGTCATCAAGCTATGGTCTAGCTGCTGTTGTCCTCTTTGTTTTTCAGATGCGCGACGTCATTGTTATCATCTTGTTCAAATGTGATGGCTTGATTGTCCTTCCATGCCTGAATGACCTCCTCATCTTTGTACACCTTCTTATCGTCCTTGACCAGCGCTACACCCGGTCTATCCACCACTGCTATGGCCTCCTCGCGCGTCATAAGATTATCCATGATGAACTCATCATCTTCAGATATCGCTGCCGTGACAAACTTGAGGCGGAAGATCTGCTCGGTGAACTTGGCTAACAGTTTCTCAGGCGAGGTGCCATTGGCACTTTCCTTCATCTTTATTTGCAGTTTTTCGCCGGTGCGCACGTTGAATAGTAGAATGACTTCAGGTAGGCACTTGTGCTCAATGGTAAATAGTTGGGCGTATAGGATTGTCTGTAGGATGTGTTCGTTGGTGAGCGTGGATACGAATTTGATTTCCCACAAGCAGGCGGAATGTTTTCTCGAAGTGTTGGCAGAGTGTGGTGGGTTAGTTTTGGTGTCAGACGTTTTTGAGTCTTTCTTTGACTCTTCTTTCTCGGAATCGGCTTTGACGCCAATGATATCCGCCATGCCTATGAATTTGGTTGTCTCGTTATCGATTGTGTACTCGTGCCGAAACGAGACCTCAAACGCTAAGCTTTTTCCGTACGGCGAATTGGTCAACTCTTCGTTGAGACGTGTGCGGGCGGCAGCGAGGTCTTCGGGTGTGATCCAGTCGCATTCCTGGGTTTGCATCTGAAGAAAGCGGGGCTTGAACTTGGATCTCTTTGATTCATATTCACACGCCTTTTGGCACAGCCAGTGGACGTTGTCTTTTGTCAAATTTTCGCCTAGCCAGGAATTCAAGACTTTGAGGTCTGTATAATCGTCGGAGGAATCGTTTGGAGGGATCAGCGTTGTCAAAGTCCCTAGCATTTTGTGTTCACAGACTGCGACTACGGCAAGGCCGTTTATATCACTGACAGCTTCGTGGAAATTCCAGTCGTCCTGAGGATAGAACTGGTCTTCTGAGCTTTCGTCGGATTTATCTTCTCTTGGTTTCCGGATGTTCCACTTGGTGGGAATGATCACCGGAAGGTTGATTTGTTCATTTTCAGGAAGCGCTGGCGAGATGGTCTGGATGTCCAAGTACCTGTCAATGAGCGCCTGCAGCTCTTCATCGGGGATAAAACGAACTACGTCTATCACAGACGACGTGGCGTTGAGCAAAAGGCCGCTTTGAGCAGGACGGCCAGGTTTGGGGCCATAGATGAGCTCATTTTCTGTGACGGGGATATCTCTTGTCTTGTCCCAAATTGCCTTATCTGGTATGTCATCCACAGAGAGGAAAGACAAAAGAGGTTCTTTGGAGTAGTTTACAACTACTAATTGCTCACGGGCGCGAGTCAATCCAACGAATATCTGATTTGTACATTGATCATCGGGGGCATCGCGAGCAATGAAGTTGAAGTAGGAGTGGTTGCTGACACCTAATAGAATGACGAGATCTCGCTCGCTCCCCTTGAACTGATGAATGGTGGCAGCAGACACTTTGCCCTTTATGACACGTTCGTCTAGGGGCGCATCATCGTTTGTAGACACAGCAATGGGTACGCCGTAATCCTCGGCAAGAATGTTGACTAAACCAGACATGACTTGGCTACCACGTACATTCGGCGCAAGAATCGCGGTATTCTCAGCACGGTATTTTTTGATGAGAGACATGAGTTTTGCCGCAATTGGCCCCGGCTTGAAGATATTAGCATTCAAGAAAATGGGCATCGGGCCGCTTTTAGAGCCACGCATGTACTTATGCCCCTCGAGATACACAGTGTTGATGAAGTCAACAGTCTGGTGGGACAGTCGGAAACTCTTGCTGAGAGTTTGTTTCGCCCAAGGGTATTCTGGTGACAGGGGCCCTAGGAGGTCAGGTGCAAAGTTGAGGAACCTTGCGTCTGCCTTACGGAAGCCATAGATGGCTTGTTTGTCGTCGCCCAGGATGACTAGACGTGCAGATTTGCCCAAGGCACGGTTGTTGACGCGAATAAAGATGCATACGAGCCAAAATAGCAACGGCGTGCAGTCTTGGAACTCATCCAGAACAATGATGTCATAAGGTCGTCCAGACCAATGCAATGGCTTGCATTCTCCATGATTAAGACGCTTTAGTTCTGCAAGGAGTTGTGCATCTGTATGTAGAGAAGATCCAAACAAGCGACAGGCCATTGCGTGGAAGGTGAGCACTGAGCAGGAGCTGGAGTACTTTTCTAAGCGCTTTTTTGTTTCGACGCAGAGACGCCGGGAGTATGTCAGGATGGCGATACGCTCGTCGGGACCAGCGCCTGCCACAAGAGCCTCCGCCGTCGCTGTTTTTCCCGACCCAGGACGGGCGGAGACCAGGACGTTGTGATCTTTTGAAAGCTCAACAATGCGTTTTTGCTCTTCCGAGGGCACGAATTGGCCCTTTTTGCGACGTCTCTTGGGTGGGCTAGGACTATGGTTTTCTACTTTCGTTTCTTCATTCCGAATAGTAGCAGCAGAGACGAAAGACGTGGCGCCAGAGGTAGTACTAGGGGTGGTGGGAGTAGAGGGGGCTGTTGAGTTTGCAGGAGAGGGCGATCGGGTGGATGACTGAGATCGGGATTGCTGTAAGCGGGCTGAAGGAGAGAGGGCAAGGCGCTCAGATTGCTCAGATGAAGCTTCCATGTTGTAGATGGAATGCCAGCCGCGAGAGTTGTCGGCCTTCCATTGCGATAGTGATGGAGGAGTACGGGCTGGAGGGGAAGGCAAAGAGGAGGACGGCGAAATTTGGCGCAATAGTTTCCTTGAAGAGGCTGATTTCGTGGCTATGGAAAAATGCCTGATGCGAGGTGCAGGACTTGATTTTTGGTTACACACAGGCCAAACAGGGCGCAATGAGGGCGGCGTTGATTGCCTTCTAACAAAGGCTTGGCGCATGGTGGGTTAGAGCAAAGGCGGCTATTTCGATGCGCTCTGTTAATTTGGCCAGAAAGGCGGTGATTCGTCAAAGTGGCGGGGGTTGATTACCTGATGCAAGGCTGGTGGAGGCCTGGTGGCCTGAAGGATGGGAAGGCTAGTGATGTAGAGTCTAAGGAAGGAAAGAGACCAATGTACATACTGCAAAGGGCCAAGATGAGGCTGAATATCGGTGATCGTGAAGCACGGAAAAAATGACTGGCTTGTAGTGGAAAGACAACTTTCTATTTTGGATACCAAAAGCTTCTTTTTGCTGAACACACGAGAGTCATAAATAGAGGGCGGTTTAAGAAGTTAAGCCCAAAAGAATGTGGTGCCTTTCATGCAGTTATTATTTGTCCGCTAACTAGAGCAAAGGCCATGACATGTATAGTCTTGTTTTAGCAAGGGTATTGTAGGCTGCAATGGTTGGGATGGAACCTGTAGGCTGATAGCCTGATAGTATCTATAAACTGAAACATGGTTGAATTCAAGCTCACTACTCCTAGACTTGTCTTGATGCTTTGCTTGTATGTTGACTGCTTATGAGGAAAGGCTTAAACAGATATGTTTTAGCGCATGGATCTGTTTCCGGCTCTGTCTACGTTTCTCGAAGCTTTCCAACATTGCGCCGCGAACCTTAATATTCGTCTTACCAGCTCCCAAGGCAACTAGACCGACTAGGCCTTAGCTAGTTGAGAGCGGACACTCTCTGCTCGTGCTACGCCTCCACATGTAAACAGTGAGTAGTCCACGGCGGAGAGGTCTAACTAACCCAAGTCCTGTTGCCGAACTGCGCATCTTCTGTCAGCTTGGCACAAAATCTCAATTGCGGTCTACTTTCTTCGAAATTTGTTACATGGGATAGGCAGCGTTTTTCCCGAAAATATATTTTATAAAATCCCACGTACGTCTAATTAAATCTCAACTAGGACTAGGGGAGCAGGGGAGTTAGTCTAGGACCTGCGCTCCCCATGTGGCATCAACCAGTCTATTGCCAACCTCAAGATGCGAATTCACGTAGTCTTGTTCGAACCGCCGTGTGTCTCCATGAGATAATTTTCATGGGGACTCCGGATAGCCCTAGAAAGAGACGTCGTTGTAGCTGGCTGCATCGGCATGTCTAAATGCTGACTATAATGGTACATTGATGTAGGTTTTCTCTTGAGAGAAGTCTTCGTTGCTCTTCAGCCTTCTGCAAGAGCCAATCGAAAGTTTATGGGTGTAGAGGGCTGTAAATAATATTGAAGTGCTCGATTGTAAAACGTGATCTCTATTTGTATTGATTCGATCGTAGTTTGGTTATTCGATTCAGAAATGCATGCTTGGTATCACGGTAGATAACTCTTCTCAAGGTCCTTGACATGCTCCGTGGAGGCTTTTCTATCTATTGGCTTCATGATTGAATGCTAGTGCATCAAACTGGCTCCAATCAGAGCCTCTCGACGGGCCCCGGACCCCTGGGAATGGATGCCATCGAATGAATCAAACTGACTCCAATCAGAGCCTCCCGGCGGGCCCCGGACCCCTGGGAATGGATGCCATCGAATGAATCAAACTGACTCCAATCAGAGCCTCCCGGCGGGCCCCGGACCCCTGGGAATGGATGCCATCGAATGAATCAAACTGGCTCCAATCAGAGCCTCCTGGCGGGCCCCGGACCCCTGGGAATGGATGCCATCGAATGAATCAAACTGGCTCCAATCAGAGCCTCCCGGCGGGCCCCGAACCCATGGGAATGGATGCCATCGAATCAAACTGGCTCCAATCAGAGTCTCTCGGCGGGCCCCGGGCCCTTGGCATCCCGGATTTTATTTGTCTTGTATGTACTCTACAAGAGCAACAAGTCCCGGGAAGCCTCAGGGAGCGCCGAATACGTTGGTGAATAGGTTTGCTATAACTTGGATATCTAAGTGTCGACTGCTGTATAATGCAACTGCGAATGTCTCGTAGTGTTGAGAGGATATTTCCAGCCCTGTCCATGCAGGCCCTCATATCTCGGGGCTCTATGCGAGGATCTCGAGCTGTATATTGACAACCTTCTGGTGTCGGATAGGTGTGGTAGGCTAGATGAACAGATAGGCGCCAGCACGCCCGATGGCTATGAATAGCGAATCGGCCATATTCGCGATAACTGAATGTCTGTGCAGCCGCATCAGAGGGTTCTCTTGCAGCCACTGCGAGCTAGTGGTTTATGCCTTTCGTCTTATGTTTTTGTAGGGTGGTGGAAGCCATCATGTTTAGATCACCTGGAAGTGACCGCAGCCTCCCTAGCCCCTTCCACTGACAAGGGAGAAAAGTAAGAAAAGAAGGGATCCGCAAAAGAATAGTCCTGTGAAGCCTGCCTAGGGCCTATAGCCTTAGACAAGGCATCCCAGGATGCGTGTTGGCATTCAGAAAAAAGGGCGTTGTGCGGAAAATGGAATCGATGTTCCCTTTCCACGACATTAGACAAGTTGGAAAATTGCTGCGTTGTTCTTTTCACAAAGGCGATGGTTTTTATTTACCCCGCATTTATCAAGGATTTGTACTTACATAATCAAAAAGGCCTGTACGTTTGAAGCACCTCCACGGAGGTCCGTACAGATATCCAACAGGCTCTTTCAAATAAGGGTTGAGTGTGGTATTGGCAATTGTTGGAGTAAAAAGGCGCTTCGCTATGGTCTATCTGGCGTCTTTACAGCAGGAAATAGGCGCTGGTTACGCAAAAGTTGGAGAAGATTCCAAAGATGCTAGGCTGGGCATGGACTTGGGATAGTGATGAGAAAGGCCATCCATCACAGCCTAAACAGTAAATATAACTCAAATGCTGCATGCATGGTTGGTTTGCCCTAGCTGATAACCTGAAGGCTGCGTTTGAAGATGATTGCTAATACTTGGCCTAAGCCTAGAGCGTATCAATATCAGTCTCATGTTTCACCTTTTCATTTTCATCAGGCTTAGCAGCTCTACGCAATACTCCCATGGTCCGCATCAGACATTGGACTTTGAGCAGGGGATGGCCTAACGACAGCTCATGGATTACTGCAATAAACGAAGATATAGAGGCGGATAAAAAGGGAAAATTGGGGGGTTCCTCTCTATTGCAGGGCTGATGGTTCTTTGGTACCGTGGTCGGCTTGGCCGGGATTCCAAAGTGGTGCAGGTAGGCGCCTGACTTGACAAAGGTTAAGGTGCCTCGACAACCCATGCAAAATGCTGTGTTGACCCTATGTTTCATCAGTCGAATAGACGGCTGATGCCTTTGTCAATTACTGGTTCAACAGATATCCACATGATTACAATATCCTTGCTGCCCCCGGCAGCGGCTAGCGGATATTCCAATCAAAGACCGTCGTAATTTGTAGTGATGATGGCCACAACACACGAAACGCTGAGCAGGCGGTAAGTTATGACAATTGAAGAGCCCATAGTCGGAAGCTGTGGCACTACCTAAATTTGTCCAAGTGCCAAGCAGAGGCAGAAAGTAAAAACACAAGGCAAACCAGGCGAGACTATCGAGCCAGGAAGCAAGCTTGGTTGCTTTAACCCCAAACAAAAGACTAAACATGTAGTAGCATAGCATGTAGTCAAACGGCGACACTACATCTCTATATGCGTAGAGTGAAGGATGGAGTGAGGCAAGCTTCCTAGCGTCCATGATAACAGGACATTTGAAATATGAGACGCTAGTGCTTAACTGCTGCTCGTCCAACGTTACACGCATATTTGCGTAAAATCACCTTGCTTGCAAACACACTAGCACTTTTTGCACCTTATAGGGACTCAATAAGAGCCAGTAAACATACGGGAGCCAGTAAAATTGATTCCATCTCATCATAAAACTCATAAAGTATTAGGGTAGAGGCTTTGTGGACGATTAGAGGCGTAGACGAAAAGCTCGGAAAAGGAAACAGAGACAAAGTGAAACTGGAAGCAATTAGATGCAGGCGCATAAGTGAAATTTCTAATCAACAGCAAGCCCACTAGCAAGTTGCTGTATTCAATGGCGAGCTAACTTCGACATGTCTCGTTTAAAATTTTGTACGGCAAATTAGTTACACTTACGTACACACTAGTATTTTGTTGACTAGCCGCAGAAAAACAAAAAGAAAAGACGAGAAATGGAATGCTACATCCCACCATTAACTGCAAGTAGATGGGGGCTCGTGTAGAGCTGGTTCTAAGGACCCCCGTCTCGTAAGAGAAGGTTTAATTACGTGATATCTTTTGCCCATTTACCGTAAAATCACCCTCAGCCCTTCGTTCATAGCCCCTTCGGGTCTGTCTGCACACTTGCCCTGCGCAACAAGCCCATTCCTAAAGCCATTGAAGCACCTAACCTTGCAGGGCTTGACATCTGGGCTTGAACCGGACTCATCCCAGGGCCCAGTCCAGGCCCTAACCCTCCTGCGCCCACACAACTATTGGCACCATCAGCTCCAAGTTCAGACAGGTCCAGCACGGCTGGTGGTAAGCCAAGTGAAGGAATATTCGCATCGGACACTACTTCAAGAGCTTCGCGAGCCTTGCCCCTGCTATCCCGTACATCTCCGCGGTCACGCAAACTGCCGTTTCGGCTGCTTTTATTATCATGAGTGTCGATGGGGTTTAGAGATGGCGACTGGGCGACAAACTCGCGCTCCATGATCTCGTAGTAGAATATTTCCAGCGCCTCCTCGTCCGTGCAAAACTCCATCATGTCATGCATAACAACATCAAACATGGCTTGCTTTGGCCCTGCTGGACCAGAGCTTGAGCCTTCGCTTGTCGGCGAACCAGCGAATACTGGCCGTAGTGCAGGTGAGTTCCGGAATGTGGGTTTAAGGCGCGGTGAGTCTGTTATACCCATATGAGACAAGGTAATGTGTGAGTGTGCCGCCGGGTTAACCGTCCGGTCAACACCCATCGACTTCTCTTTATTAGCCGCCCGGTCAACAGCCATAGATTTCTCCTTGGTAGCACCGCGGTTAGAGAACAGATGGTTCTCCAGAAGCAGGAAATCCCCATCCTCTGTAATCTGGGCAAGCAGGCACCCAGTGCGGTGGATATACTGAGAGTAACGGTAGTCTGGGCTTCCCCATGAATATCGTACATCAACAGATGTGGGGAAGTTTGCCGCGGCCTCTACATCCAGCACAAAATCGAAGCGGCGCAGAATCTCGCGGTGGAAAAAAAAGCGGTGCGTGTTGCTTGCCAGTGGAACCACTGAAGAGAATAAATATGATGCTAGTGGCTGTGCCGGTGTGAGGCGTGGTGTCTGTGTCATTGACGACGATGAAATTGAAGCCACGCTCGCTGCAGAGTCCGCTACATGGCCATCTGCCGCTAGTTGCTGTTGTTGCTCCTGATCAGGTGGGATAAATGCTAGCGGAATGCGAAAGGGTCTGCGGAACGGGTTCTGATTGGTAATTGAGCTGGCCTCATTTATTGGAACTTCCACTAGCCGAAGTCCAAAATTGGCAGCTTCTCGCGCCCAACCGTCCACAGCATCTTCGATTAACTTGGCCGTCGTGTTGAGCCAGTCAATGCGAATATGATAGCAGTTGTCAGGATTATGGAGACGGTCATAGTGGAGATTAATACATTCAGGCCGATAAGACCGTTTCCGGTGATCGACATCATACTTCATGACCTTGCTCAGCATGACGATGGGCTTCGGCTTAACGTTTTGTTTAAGCTTTGATTTCCGCTTAGACATCCTCGAGGTCGAGGCGGTCTGATTTGAAGGGAATGTGGCAGTGGATGACATCATCGTGGGCGTATGGATGGCGTTAGCCATATTGCTGGCAAGACCGCTACTAAGCGGAGGTGGAGGAGACTCGTCAATAACAGAGTGGGAAGATGTAGTCGAGGGCTCCCGATGCATGCCAATAGCATCCAAAAGTGGCGTAGGAGGAACAGAAGACGGCTCCTTTTCCTTTTCCTTATCTTTGCGGCGAGGATTAAACCAACTTTGGGGAACTGGCTTGGCATAGTCTGCTGTAATCTGGTAAAAATACTGGCCATCGCGGAATGGATGACGTTGCTGCACGTGCATAAATAGTCCCTTTTCCTTGTCGTCCTTGTCCTTATCTTTATCTTTGTCCTTATCATCAGACGCCGATTTAGACATAGGCGCCATTAAAAAGTTACCTAGCTTTTCAGCATCCTCTCTGCTTTCAAGATCGTCAAAGTTGTCCAGCAGCCATGTCGTCATATCTGAGCCAATGAAGCAGTTGTAGTGCATACGCAAATGCCAACGTCGATTCTGCATTCGGATTCCACCTAGCTCTACTGGCTGTTGGATCGCCTCGGCCAAGGCTGATAGATTAAGCGAAGTTCTGCGGAAGCCATCACGGCCTGATAGGTGCTGACCTCTGCGTGGGCCATCAGGACCCTCAACAAGGGGAAGAGTATCATATTCCGCCGCAATCACCAGGGACGGATCTTCAGTCTTGTACACAATGTCCAGTGGGTTGGGGTCTTTGCGTCGTCGCGATGATCCCATTGACATGAGTGGCCTCTCAGTAGGTGTTACGAAACGATGGCGCTGCCACGACTGGGCCAGCTGCTTGATTCCTTCCAGACGAATTTCCTCGCAGCTATATCCATTTTGGCCCCTTTCTTGGAGCCCTTGTCGAGCCACCATGGGAATCAGAACAAAACGCGCTCTCCAGAAACGCAGCACGTCTGTCATCTCCTCAGTCTGCCCGGCAATGTAAGAATCAACCTGGTTCCAATTGAGCTCAGGGCGGTATATAGGCATGTTCATAGCTCGATGCTCATATTCATGGTCCAAAAGTGTACGAATAGCCGGTCGGTAGATTGCTGGCATAGAGGAAGAATATACTGTGGGGTCCAGCTTGCGAGTGTAGATGTTGACTTCGATCTCAGTGCCGTTAGAGCATGAAAGCTGGTGAATTGAGTTGCCCGCACTCATGAAAATACTCGTACCGTCCTCGACTTGACTGTCTTTTGAAAAAATGTCACCAATCTTAAGCATCTTCTGGCCAAACGCCCGAGCCACAGCTGGCCCAATGACTACCTGGAAGCCCTGCGAAAAACGGAGAGAAATGAGCTCACGTAGAAATTCTTCACGTGGCTTGGGATCTTCAGAGATGAATTCATCATCACCGTTCTGTGCAATACTGTACGGCATACATTGCCAATCGGTTTCGAACTCTTTTTGTGCGGGGAAATACTCAGTCGTTAACGGCACTGCAGCAGGGCAGCACAAAGCCTTCCACTTCATAACACGCATGCGTGAGGTATGGGGGAAGACATGCTGCCATAGACGATACTGTGTGGCATCATCAACCTTAGAAAGATCCGGATTAGAGGGGTTTAGAAGCATAAGCCAAGGTGACACAGCCGCTGTATTCTTGTGCTTCTCTTGCTTCCCATAGCTGTTGCCATGGAAGGTCCCGTTAGCGCCTTGATTGTTTGGCGATGTCCCAAGGTCATTCTGCATGCGAGAGTTGCCATGGTGCATATTGGGCAATGCGCCCATACGTAGCTTGTAGTTATACATACGGCCAACGTCATTCTGAAGCATCTGCGAGTACACAACTTCGGGGTCCTGCTTGGTGATTTTATTGCTAGAATTCGTTGCGTTTGCGCGGGCAGCAGAGGCCCGGGGAGTGAGAGACATAGCCGCCTCGGCCTGTAACTGTTGTAGGGAAGTAACAGATCCAATGCTACGTTTTAAGATGGGAATACTTGGTGTAGTGGACGGTGTACCGCTCATAGTAGACCAGTTCTCGGCTCTTGGCGATAGTTGAGAGACCACAGAGAGAGGTGGTGACGGCCGCGCTATATTGGCGCTGGTCAGAGGGGCTACAGATCCGGCCTCCAAGTTTTGCGATCCAGGTGCCTTGACAACTGTGATAGTTTCCAGGCTTGGCTTAGGGATGGCTGCTTTGGGTGCAGCAATTCCGAACCCATGTTGACCTAGGCTGATATTACGCATAAACTTGGGCGCTTTGTTTTGTAGTGCTACAGCACTAGTGCTAGCACCAGTACCAGCACTAGTTCGACTAGGTGCTATTGACGTCATAGACCCAACTACTGAACTAACAGTAGACCCAACTACTGAGCCAACGACAGAACCAATAACAGAGCCAGATGGCTCCATTTTGTTGAGGCCATCTAAGCGTCGCAAGGTGCCATTTTGACTCCCAAGAGCAGGAGCTGCTGCACTTCCTCGCCTACGGATAGGTCGCTCGATATCACTGAAGTTGATAGACATCTTACGACTGGATTGGCCCAGTCCAGTGCCTGTCCGTTGCCCTTGCGGGTTATCTGTAAACGAAGAACCAAAAACACTGGAAGAATCACCAGGCCCTCTCCGCAAAGACTCATCGCCATCCCAGTTAGTCTTTTGGTCTCTAGTTGCAGGAAGCTTAGCACGGCTGCTGTCATAGTCAGCTAGCAGCCCCGATATCCTACGATAGTCTATCTTGCGATTGCTTCCCTGTAGTGGCCTTTCCATGCGTGACATGGCCATACCAGAAACCCGTTGGCTCAGAGTGTCAAATGGCTCTAATTCCGGCACATGAACCGGCCTGTCACCATTACTCTCAATAGCCTTTCTGACTTCTCTCCCAGTCCAGTCCATCTCATGCAAACCTTTGGGAAACGACGGGTCGGATAACAGCGGCGCAATGTCAATCTCATTAGTCTCAAGTACGCTACGCATTTGCAGGCCATACATGCGACAACGGATAACAAAGTCATCCCCACTGTCCCTGTCGCTGCCACCTTTGCCTAAACTGTTGTTTTCATCGTTGTCAGAGCCAGCAGTTGTCTTACTGTCATCGTTGCCGTTATTAGACCCTGCCACCGCCAGCACAATGCCCTGATAAGACAGTGCCTCTTCGGAAGTTCCCGTCCAGAACGCCACGTGCAGCCACTGCGGCACGGCATAGCTCCATTCGTCTGTCATTGCAATCGTTGTGGATGCAAAGGAATCAACACGTCGCATGTGGCCACTACCACCTGTCACAGTCTTGGCAGGGGAGACTGACTCTGTTGTTGATATATAGCTGCCCACCATGGAGTTGGGACCCCTGGGTGTGCTCTCTCGGCTGCGAATCCAACGCTCTTTGCCATTTTCCAGTAGTTGTCGCGTTCGATATCGAAATAGAGGCACGGAGTGTAGGGGCAGCTTTGGAACACAGACCAAATCGATACCAATGCCATTTCCGATCAGACTCTCCGTGGTCTTGCGAAGGGTTTCATATTCAACCTCAAAGACGCCAGGGCCTGGGCTGATTATGACAAGCGAGACACCAGTATGGTTGAGATCTCTATCAATGTAGTCATGCGAGAACAGAACAGACGCCATTGTTATAGCCTCTAGGAAGTTTCCGTACATGGCAAATGACGACTCAGCCTTAATCTGATTCAGAGCGGCAGGCTCGTCGTCAACTGCCGCAAAGGGAGTAAGGACACCAGGGGCCGTCAAATGATGAATGCTGATATCTCGTCGGAAATAATTGAACTCCTTCTTCAACTCATATAGAATAGTCGTCCACTCGCCGCTAGCCATTTCGCTGACAACGACTCTATAAAAGTCCTTGTAAGGCCGGCGTTCCCCCGAAGGCTGAATGCCAGTGTAGTACTCGCCCAGCTCTCCAGAGACAAACTGTGCCGATAAGCCAAAGTTATATTCAACTCGCGCAAATAGCACAATAGTCACGCGATGATGAGCTTTGAGAAGGGCCCATTTCTTGAACAACGCTGGAAGAAACCCGTTGACTACTTTGTTAAACATAATCTCGCCGGAGCCTTCTGCATCAAAATCCCACATTTCACGAGCCATTTGAATGAAGAGAACATATCTGGCACTCTCACTTCGAAATACTGGCCGTGTGTTGCGGGTGAAGAATGCCGAATGCACCTTTTCTTTCCCGACAAAAATAGAGGTGACAGTAGCTTTAATAGTGCCCATAAAAAGAATCGATTGGCCGCGATAGACCGTAGTGTCAGTGAGCTCGTCAACAGCCAATCGCCACATGTCAGAGCGAGACAGGTACTGGTCACGAAAGCTCATCTCAACATATCCAGCTTCAACGACAGGATTAGAGGGATCAATCTAGCAAATTGTCAGGACTTGGATCAGGGATGCGCCTTACACATTCAACTTACAGCTGTCAAAACGACAGAAGTGCCCTTCTTCATGCCAAAGTTATCTGCAATGTGCTTCACGGCATAGACTTCGATAAGGGGGTGCCGAATTTTGAGCTCTCGTGGCATATCTTTTGCGACAAATACATAGCGTTTTCCGCAAGTCTCCGATTCTGACAAGCCGGGAGGTCCCGTACCGCCGCCAGTTGATCCGGTAGCTGTTTTGTCCCCCCCGCTTGCCGTCCGCGACAGCTCCTCACCAAACGTCCCCTTTTCTTTCTCCGTGACCACAGTCATGGCCATCAACTGGCCGGGCTTGATTTCGCCACCCACCAGATCGAAGTTGAGAAGCACATCATCAGGCGAGTAGCCCTCATTCACCGTAACTGTGCATCGACGTGATAATAGCCCAGCCCGTCCGCCAGCCGAGTAGGCAGCAGTTGATGCGACCGAATCAGGGGATCGTGTTCGCTGAAAAGAGAGAGGAGACTTATCGCCGCTGCCTCTGCTGGCTTGGCGCAGATGGCTGGCCAAGTTGCGTCTAGGCAAATGACGACTCATTATAAAAACAAAGGCTTAGAAGCAGCAAAAAGAACTTAGTCCCGAGCAATAAAAGGGCTGGTCGATTGTGATTTGTAACAGAGAACAAGCTAGTATCAAATGTGATGAAGGAAAAGGTACGATGGTGACAGGCGTCTGAGGCCCGTTCAAGACTCTAGCAATAATAACTGGCTCATTCCCTCAAAGCCTACAGCCATTGTTGGTTGATTCTCAAGATCGCTAGCATCAAGCCAAAAATCGTGCCCTGGGTAGGCTTTAACTGAAGACGGACAGGATAATTTTGGCCTGATTTGCAACCAGCCAGGCTTGGAGCTTGGCTGCTGACCCGGCAGAATCTTGACACGTACCTCACCGCCTTCTACTTTCAGCCGCACGTGGCGTAGTTCAAGAACCCTAACCCTATTGATACATGTGTAACATTCAACACCACGAGCTTTGTTCATAGCATAGTACGGACAAAACCACACTTCCTTAGCTTGCGATGCACTCCTTGGTCTTTTCTTATTTTTGGATTTGTGCCAGATACGCCAAGCCAAGCACATAAATGCCAGTCAAACACCTTGATGGCCACCATAGTTTGCTTTGCTGTGTTTGTGTTGCCCGCGGTGTTACTGTTGGACACCTACATTACACAAAAAGGCATAGAAGCCGAAGAACAGAAAGTAATCTATGAGTGGTAGTGCTCAAAGATATATTCGAGAAAGAGAAAAGGAAGAAGGAAAAAAACATCCAAGCCGCGCTGTCAGAGACAATGCAGATGCATGCGGTGTCAGCGCGAACAGGAACAGAAAACTGTATCCTGCAGTCTCCCTCTTGCTCAACACATCCCCCCTTCCGTCCGCCCTTCCATTCGCGGGTTGTACAAACGAGGTCGATATTATGCTTGGAGCTTAAGACATGGGAAAAGGCCATGTGTATGTCAGTTAGTGAGGGTTCATGCGGATGAAAAGGAAGCCCAACATGGCTGAATCCATCTCATAGTTAGTCCAACTAACTGCATTTTTTAGTGCTAAAATCCCTCATTCTCCAAGATTAATGCTCTGTTGGCAAAGACTTAGCACCATGTCAGTTTTTCATGTTGCACTATCTGACACTCCATGCATGTGCATGTGTGCAACAACACAGTTGGTGACTACAACTAACAGCAATGCATGTCAAGCTTGAGACACTGATATTGTAATAGATAATACCGGGCTGCGATGTCCACCTAAATCTTTCAGTCTCATTTCGGGGTCGCTAGAAGATGGAATCTCTTTGTTGTTCTTGGAAAGCCTTTTCAGCAAGGATTACTTTTATAAAAAGTAGAGATGAGATTACTTCGCTGCGACATGGTCTCTGCCAATGGTCTCTGTCAAAGGCGAGCCGACTCCCTGGATGGGGTTAAACTGTATGAGATGAGACATGAGAGAAGTAACTAGGCTGGATGACAAGTGCCATCAAGTAGCCTTAACAAAGATCCGTTGCGTTCCGTCTGTGTATCACGTAGATGATAAGACGGACTTTCCCTTACCTAGTGTACCAGTTTGAAGCAATGTATGAAGCTCTGGCTTGACGACCTCACCGTCTCCAGCTCATCCGCCACTTATTAGTCAAGAATACTCCTCGCCCTCATGTATAAGCATATGGAAGGAGGCCTGTAGGTCGTCCCACTCACAAGATATTTACCTGCGATAGACTTCTCTTTTGACTCAATACAAGACCATCAGGATATAGGCATTTCTTCCCGCTAGTTTACCTCCCGTAAATCTGTTCATGTAATTTCCCCCCCTTACCTTTTCTTAATATTTCCGTGTAACTCTCTCTTTTATTATTATTTTACTCCTACTTCTGCCTAGTGTCCTCCGTTCTTCATCACTAATACTAGTGTGTTTCTCTGTACTACAGTGGCTATCTATGCCACACACGAATGCACCTACATGGCAGCCCGGGCGAGACAGTTCGAGCGGTAATCCGACTCCCGATTTTATCGTTATTTTTTGTCCTTCCCTTTTTCTCTTCTTCCCCCCTCACCTTCTTTCCTCTTCTGCTCTCATGCATCTGAGATCTTGACGCCCTTCCTCGAGCAGCGGGGCCTTGGAACTTTTCACAGGCTGCGCTTTCCATCATCGGCATCTTCTTTAGTATACGAGTATACATAGCCTACCCGGCTGTCCACCTGGCCGTCTTTTTATATCTTTCATAGCAACGCACTTCCACTTTCCGCTTGTTCGCACCCATATCCTCTCCCCTACCCACACTTGATACTTGCACCTCGCTGTTGTTGTGCTTGGTCTAGATTTGTTCGAATATAGCCATGGCTCACAAAAAACAATCTCTGAATGCTAAAAAGTGGCGGTTGATTATCACTATTACCATATCGTTTGCCTTCTTTTTGGCTGAGCTAGCTAGTAAGTTTCCTACCCTTTGCTGCGTCTACTGCAAATTTCACGACGTATTTGCTTGCTAACAAAATCTTCGATATAGTTGGCCTCAAGACTAAATCTCTCGCGCTTGTAGCAGATGCCTTCCATTATGTTAGTCATTAGGTCTGTATTCCTGATTTGCAGCTTGGTCTCTAACTCTTACATACAGCTAAACGATGTCATCAGCTTTATTGTTGCTCTTGTTGCAGTCTTGGTAAGACAACCATATCATAAAGCCCTGCCTAAGGCACTTGCTCATAGTAACGCTTCCACCTTAGATATCGTCCAATAAATCGATCCCCCGTGGCTTTTCCTATGGCTGGCTGCGGGCCCAGATTTTAGGGGCTTTCTTCAATAGCGCAATATTGATTGGTTTGGCAGTTAGCATCTTGGTACAGGCCATCCAAAGATTCATCAATGTCGAAGGTAAAGATACCCGAAGGCTCTGCTCGCCAGAATAAGTTTAAGGCTCAAGCTAAAGCAATTCAGAGATTGAGGACCCAATGATCGTCATGATAGTTGGCGCCGTTGGTCTAGGCCTGAATATGATTATGATGGCATTTCTTCATGGTAAGCGTTCAGCAAAGAATCTCATCGGTCCAGGGCTGACAGAACATAGACCATAGCCATGGCAGTCATAGCCATAGCCATAATCGTGATCAGGAGCATGGCCACAGCCATAACCACAATATTAGATGTAGTCAAGAGATCGCTCGCTCTGATTTCTACTCAAACACGAATGGACAAGAGCAAGGCCTCTCTACCGGGCGTACTTCTGCGGGCAGCGAAACAGTAAATACCCACCCGCTCATACTCTCAGTGCATAGCAATACCCTGACCTCTCTTTACAGCCTCTCACCAATCATCATACCCATCGCCATGTCGATACAAAATATCTCAAGAGCCCCACTCGCGATTTGGGAATGCTCAGTATCTTGATCCATGTGATTGGCGATGCGATCAACAACATTGGAGTCATAGCCTCTGGTGCTATAATCTGGAAGTTTCATAGCCCGAATCGATACTACATTGATCCCGCGATCAGTGTCTTCATATCCATAATGATAATGCTGACGACACTGCGCGTCACCATGAAGAGTGGAAGGATCCTTATGGAAACGGCCCCAGAGGGAATAGATTTGCAAGACATCAAACACGACCTAGAAATGGTACGTTATATGGAGAGAGGGGAACATTTCCACAGCACACGCATACTAATAGGTGGTATTAGATTCCCGGAATCAAATCGGTCCCTGAGCTGAATGTGTGGCGACTAGATGAAGAGGTAGTTGTGGCTTCCATCCACCTTGTGGTGTCGGATCTCACCATTGCCGAATTTGCATCCAAGGCAAAGATAGTGGGAGAGTGTTTAAGCGCGTATGGCATTCACACATACACACTGCAGCCTGAGCTGCAGTCTTCCTACGATGACAAATTGGAGATTTCCACAAGCACTGCCGTCGTCATCCCAGCACCAACTGTATCCGTCCCTCCTCGGATTTCCTCTACCAACGCCATTATAGGGGCCATGCACTCGCCTGCCAGTTCTCTTCTTGAAAGTCCAAAAATGCTGAAGGTGCAGCTTGAGGATACACAGCCCACTCCGGCTCTATCTAGGACTAAATTAGAAGAACAACAAAAGACGGAGTAGAGGAACAGCTATGAGAAGAACATTTGCAACGCTAGCACGGAGGTTTAAGCTGTTGCGTCGGTTGTAATGGCTGGCAAAGGGGGTAAAAGTATGTGCGAAGAGAAGCTACAAAACTGGATGAGTGTAGTGAGAAAAAAGGGTTGTCTCACGTCGTGAGAGGTTGCTAGGGTTATACTCAAAATAGTACGTAATAAGGGTTATACTCCGATGTGGAAGGCCAAAAAGACTACCGAGACATGCATCGGGGCGGTTGCTATTCTAGTTGGAAGGAGATAAGTTGATAAGTTAGCTAGCTAATATTGGCAAGGGATTTGCAGTAAGGTTCCGGTGAAAATGCTACACGAATGAGTAAATGTAGTTGCATATCCGCATGGGACGATGTAGCTTGAAGGGCTTATAGATCGCGTGACTTGGATCACGAATATTGAGCGCTCACGTGCTCACATTACAAGCTAAGCAAGTGCAAGTTAAGACAGCCCTGAAGGAGGGCTGAAGTGGAGATGAGATAGTGCTAATTTTCACGGTAGGAGAAATGCCTTTAGTATAAGAAAGCTTGTGGATGTCAGTCATTACTAGTAGCACTCAGCTAACTAGCATGGATGATGAGACGCAATGTCTTGAAGAGACTATTTCTGCCTAGACACGGTAATGAAGTAAATAAATGGCTCTGCCAAGCAATTATAACTCGCTATTGACTTGGCCACAAAGGGAGGAGGGAAGCAAATAGACGATTCTAGGCGCCCTGGAGAATACGACGCCAGCGAAGAGGAGCCTCTGAAGCACAAGCCCAGGGTTAAGAGCGAGGGGAGATTGACTGAACTAGAGGGAGCGAAAGTGTTTGCATGCGTTTAGTGGGCAGGCATTACACTGAGAAACTATGTATTTGTGATAAGCATGGGCCAAATGTCGACAGCAAGCAGGCGGTGTAAAAGGGCTAGTAGCTAGATATCGATGGAGAGGCTATGGAGTTGAACTAGTTAGCGCTATCTGGTCATCCGGCCCTGTACTCTATAGGCCTTCTCCGCAAGGAGCGTTATTTGGCTGATAGAGACTCACTCCAGTCCTACTGTCTGCGGGTGGAGAAAAGGCGTAGCGTAGCGACTACGACTCTGAAAGTCGTGCGGCGTGGATGAAGATTTGTGAGCAGGGTGGCCCCTCTTGTTTTCGCAGGACCTTGCTTCCTTCGCCAAAACAATCACTACATTTCTGTCCCTTCTACCAAGCAAGTTTTGCCCATCCTCTTTTTTCAACAGTGCCCTCGCTTCTGGGGACTAACGTGTATCGAAAAGCCAGCCCCAAGCTTTCCGACGCGCGCGCTCAGGTCAAGTTTCGCGTTCTGGCTTGTTCTCCCGTGTTTATATGCTTTGTTTTTCCTCTTGCTTCTGCATATGAACCTGCATGTGAAGCCTGCTGGCTGCATATATGTACAGTATATAAACCCTCTATGTCCTTATAGGAGAAAAAGCCAAGAAAAGGAGAGCAGCAGCAAGGAACTTGCTCCTGTGGTTCTTTCTTTTTCCACCATGTTCAACTAGACTTGTCAGCAGCCAAGAAGGAAGGGCCGCACAGAGCAACTACCTGCTGGTAGTGTCCCCCCCTCTTCTTTCTTCTTTCTTCATCCTTCCATCCTTTCTACCCATCAGAAACCTAGGGTCTGATTAGGTTGGATATTTCTGAATTGTGGTCTTCTCTTTTTCTCTTTTGCCTTCTTTTTGGTCTTGGCCTGTCTTTTTCTGTCCTGCAACTTGGCTTTCGTGGTTTTTTTCCTGGGCCTTCATCGCCTCCCGCTTGTTCCTTTTAGGCTGACTAGCCAACCGCGTCCAATTAGGGTCTGGTTATTTGAGATTTGTTGCCCACCTTCCTTCCTCGTCGACTGCTCTTTCCCACTTGGTTGTTCATCCGTCTGTCCTGCTTGTGTGCTCTCTGGCATTGCATATCCGTCCCGTCCCAGTGTTTTTTATTTTTTATTTATTATTTTCTATTTTTCCTTACTCACCCCTCCTGCCACCCCTCTCTTTCTCTACTCCGTCGTACTTACTCCTTCCTTCATTCACACTGTTGCCGAGCCATGAATTCAAGCCTGTTCGCGGTTACCGCCTCTCTCCAACGCTGGTGAGAGAGGACCGCGACAACTACAGCAGCAAGCAACGAGCAAGAGGAACAAGGCAAACAACAAACCCACACATCCCCTCCCCTCCCCTCCCCTCCCCCCCATCCATCCATCCATCCGCCTTGATATTTTTGTTTGTCCATCTGCTCACGATTAGTGAGCTCCCCCTCTTTTGGGCCACCGTTACGCGTTTGCTCTTTCCATTCTACTTCTGCTTGCTCCTCCGCTTTTTCCTTGGTCACTCTCTGCTTCGCCCTGACTCTATTGGGCCGTGGGAAACTGCCGTTTGAGCGCCTTTTAATCTTATCATCGTGACCAGTCTATCACGCGCACTTGCACCGTATTGCACTGCAGCAACGGACGCAACTGCCCATTTTGCCCCGCCCCCGCCATCTGCAACAGGACTTGATTACGACACGATATTAGCCTCATTCTTCGTGCTCTATTCTTCACTCTTGACTGCTGACTTTTCCACGTTGGGGATCTTGAGCCTATTCTATATTCTTCATTTTGCACCATTTCTTCGCACGCTTTCCTTCGTTTTTGTTATTTTAGCTACTATTATTTTTTTTAATTATTTGTGCGGCTGCATTGCTATGCACAATGCTTGGCAAGCTCTTTAACTTGGGCTCAGGCTCCAACAGTCCCAGCTCACAGCAACAGGTCTCGAGTAGCTCGTCCAAACCAGTACTTTCTCTGGATTCTGTACAGGAAGACATACACACACGGACTCTTCTTTTCCCCGATCCGCAAGCACTGCAGCAGTTCCAGGGCGACCAGTTATTTCCCTTCACTTCACTATCTGCATCCATTGCGGCCGCCCCCATTCAGCCCTTCGACTATAATCCCGATATCTGCATTGACAACCATGATGTCAGGGTTATTGTCATGCAGGATGGCATGGGCTCGTCTGTGAGCTCCTCGCTGCTATTTGACAGCCATCCGTTTGTCGCACCAACATCGCCACCATCTTCTGCGACCGCTGACCGTGGTACCATCCCGGAGACTTGCAAGTCTCCGAAGCAATCTCGGAGAAGCAGCGTTCCCTACGCTTCAGCAACAGTAGGGGGTCGTGCGATGCAATTTGAAGGCCCGCAGCTTCGCAGCGGCGCTTTTGATAGAAGGTCTTCAACTAACGGTCGCTTTCCTTCTACCATTGAAACCGAAGCTCAGAAGGCTGGCCGAGAGTATCGGGAGGAAATGGCCACCTTTATGAGCTGCACTTTTGGCAACTCGGAAATGTCTTCATACAAGGGAACTTCGACAAAAGTTCATCTGTATAGTAGTGACCAGCGTCGCTCCGATATTTCGTCAACGTCTATATCTGGGGATAGCAAAGGCTTGCCAGGGCGGGCTGGTGGTACACGGTCTCGTCTGGCTCATTCGTATTCTTCCGAGTTAATGTCTCCTGGGTTTCCGCCTAACTTGTCTTATGGGACATCTGCCACAGCGAACAGCACCGTTAGTCCCAGCGACAGCAAGAGGGTGTTAATATCGCGTCTGTTTCCTGTTGTCGTCCCCACGGACAATATCTCTTTGGCGCAAACTCAGGAAGATCTAGTTTTCAAGCGTCCACACCCCCGACCAAAGAGAACACCGATGTATGCTGTCGTCCTAGTGATAAATCTCGAATCACTCTCGGCACTTGGTAACAAAGCCGGCAACTTCCGGGGATCTGAATCTTTTACTGAGAACGAATCACTGCCTTCGTCTTTTGGCTCTGGTCGCCGCATGGCTTGGAATACGCCTGGATCGGCCGCCCCAGAGCCAGTTGACTTTTGCATCCCCGAATCTGATGATCGCATGGAGCATATCACCAAGCATTGGGACATTATCAGACGCACATTGACCCAACTCCAGTCGGTGTTCGCTACGTCCATTGGTAACATGCTGAAACAATTGGATATGGCGATCCCCGACCCTTCTTCCCCGTGTCCTTCTCACCGGGCTTTACCAATCAACACCAAAGCAAATTCAAAGCTGCTTGCGCTACCTCCCCACTGTTTCTGCAATGATTTATGGCTGGCCAAGCAGGTTAATATTGCACAAAGCCGCATCGTTTCAGGGCTACAGGCCGAACACGTTTGTACCGGGCAGGGGCGCTGGTCAACTTGGCGCGACGAAGCCCGCGTGATATCGCGGTTACAGGTGGGACATGGTATTGATGGGCGTGACTTTTTTTACCGGTTGTTGACTGGGTTTCTTGCCACACATACCCATTGGCTTCAAGCCCTGGGCCCAGACCTTTACCGGCAACGGCACATTGAACGGGAGAAGCTGAAAACTGACGAGGATTTCATGTATCCGGCCCGCACCATTATTGTTGGAAAGGACAAAATGGCAGCTCGACGTCTGATCTTCCTCCTCTCTGCCTTTCTCCCTTCCAAGGAGAACATGAATAACATACACCCTTTACGGCCTACTACTTCCACATCGCTCAACTTTTCGGCATCGCCTCCAGGATACACTATTTCAGCCCTTACGAAAGAAGAGTCTTTGCGCAAGAAAATCAATCGACGTTCTGGAAAGAGTAGAGTGCCAAGCCATCACCGAACTCCTAGTCAGAGTACTCGGAATTCTTTAGTCCCATCAGCTCTTGCACATCTCACTCTCGATGGTGGTCAATACCATGGCCGACAAGATTCAGATGATATTTCAAATCGCCCTCCTCCGCCCCTCCCTTCAATACATAGCCACTCGGGGCAGTCCCTGGTGAATACTGCAGCATCTGAAAAGAAGCTGCGAAAAAGTAGCATTGCCGCCACAACAACCGCCATGCCTGAGCCTGCAGTGGCCCATTTTGCTACGCTCCACCGGCACGAGAATCTTAGGACCCATCGTCCTAGTAGCAGCAGTAGCATTGCAGCCGACGACCTTAAACGGTCTCTTCAGAGGAGCGAGAGCATGTCTAACGGGTCTGACAGCACTGCGAGCAGCTCTCGCTGGGGCTCTATAATGAGCGGCCTGTGGGGTGGAACCGTCCGCAGAGAGTCAGTGACGTCAGTGACTCAGTCTCACGTGTCCTCGCCTATTCGAGGAGGCGGGGCTTCAGGAACAGGTGCAGGAGCAAATGCAGGAAATGCAGGAAGTGCAGGTAGTGGACCCCGTACAGACCCACTTTCGCCCCGCAAATCCACTGATAAACGCCAAGAGCTGATTGCTAGCCTTGGATTCACTTCAGAACAGCTTTCTTCAGCTTCGGCTTTACAAGTTCCAATTTCGGATCCTGAGCCTTCACCTGGCCATGTGATCGCTCCCCCAGATCTAGACCTACGTCATGCTCAGAATAGCAGCGGGCTGCGGAGTGCTGCAGAAATCCAGCCCCGCCAGCCTATTGACATGCCCCATCCTTTTGGCTCACCCGTCAAAACGTCTATTAACCCCGAAGACGGCGTGATTGACATTGATATTCCGTTCACCGATTTCCTGGCGTCTTTTGAGACAGCTGTCTCGTCTCCTTCTAGCGGCGGATATCTATCTACTCCAGGGATTAATCACGATGGACTTGCTTCTTTTGAACGGTCTTGTAGGCTGTCTTCTGATGGCGATACTCCATTGAATGTTGCAGGCTGGTTGCAGGCCTTTCACCCCGACTTTATACTTCAAGCTGTCCCTCCCGATGAACATCTGATGAACCAGATTCAAGAAGCATTGCGCAATGAGCCGTCACCAACCTGCTTTGTTTCCTCATATACCTCCAACTCCGAACCCCCTACTGAACGATGGGTGGACGTCAGTAGTGCGCTGGTTGCTGACATGACCAAGGGCACCATCAGCCGCATCAGATATCGACGTTTGATTGTTCCTCGTGAAAGGCCAATTCCTTCGCGGTCTGGAAAGGGCGGTCCATACGGCGGCTCAAATCTTGTGACACCTTCTATCAAGCCCTATGAAATCCGCCATGATGAGCATTTCGAAGTTGAGAGGGTAGGCACAGTAGAAGATATTCTCACTGATGCTATTGACCGAGTAATTGCTCAGGCCGGGGATCTGACTAGTGTTTCCTCTATGTCTGATATCGCAGGCCCAAAGAGCATAGTTGGCAGTCTTAAAACCCAGACCAACACCCGCCTTGAGCCTGAAGTATCGATGATGGTCTCCTCATCTATGCCCCCACCCTCATCTATTTTCCCGTCTCTGCTCCCGTCCATCAGCATGCCAACGCCGTCTCTAAGAAAAACTTCCCCCCGCGATGTGCCCATTTCTATTGGCCAGCAGGCACCACGAGAAGTTTCACGTGCGGAATGCAAGTCGGTTGTGCTATCATCTCTGGCCCATCTTGTACGCGATGTGCTGGATAAGCGTGACCTACTCGCTGCTGAGGACGGTGATGATGACGCCTATGCAGACGAGAGTGTTATGCGAGGTGCAGTCCGGGCCTGGCTACATGCCGCCGAATCCACGCTGGAGAGCAGCCCTCCAGGCGTTTATGTGCGTGGGTGGTGATGCGGACCTGCGAATTTGAGTTTCCTGTCTTTTACTGATTTCAATTTTCTATCCATTAACTCACATGTAAGCATGCATACGTACTGATTACAGTCGTCTAATCTACCCATCTCCCATGGGGTTTGTAGAATATCTAAATTTTGGCATTTTTTCTCTGTGCGCTGCATTTTTATGTCTTGGTTATTTCATTTGTTTTTAGTCATGATGCTAGCGATGGCACCCCTTTTTTTCTTTTTTTCTTTTTTTCGAATCTGGGGATTATATTGAGCCCTGTCAACCTCTGACCATTTACTGCGTTCTCATTTTTTTAAATATATGATAACTACTCATGCAAAATTCCATCATTATTTCCGTCTTTGGCCGACTTTGAATTAATTAGAATTTAATACTGAGAGAGGTATATTGATGTATGGGCTAAAAAGAACTGTAGTATCCCCCGCACTTTTACCTTCACCATCTTTTCTACCGCTTCTTCCTCTGTGGACGAGCATTCTTGAGCCTCTTTTTCTCCTTCTCAATTCTGCCCTTTCGGATGTCATCTATGCCCTTGATCTCCTTCTTGCTGCCCTGGCCGTCCTTGAATCTGCCGATTCTGTTCTCTCTAGCCTCCGCTACTCTCTTTTTCCGCACATGGTAATCGTCTCTCCACTTGTCCGCCTCTTTGGGTGCCTTTTCCTGCTTGTGTTTGAACCGACCGCCTCCCATGACATTGCCATTATTAGCTTGGCTGCGTACATCGCTGACAGCAAGGCGGGCCAAGCTAGGCTTTTCCGTATCGCCTGTACGAGGCATACTGATGTGGTGGGCCTTCTTCCAGCGGTCAAAACGGCCGCTCTTGAACGATGCGGCAATCTTGACGCCTGACTCACCAACAATCAGTTTAGACCCACGAGAACCATCCTCGTCGTTGGCGCGTGCTACATATTTGTTGTTCTTCTTATCCCAGCGCATGCCTGCCGCCCGAGTCGGCTCACCAAAGCCCTTGGCACCATCGTCATTGGTAAGATCCATGGTCACGGCTCTTGCTGCCTCGACGAAACTGCCCGTCTGTGAGCCAGAATGCACGCCATAGCCTCGCTCTTCGGCAGCGTTGAGAGTCCGTGGTGTGTATGACATGAAAACCTCAGGGTCAGCAAAGTCTGATTGATTCTTGCGTTGGGCCTTAGGATCAGAAATGGTCACTTCGAGATCGTCGTCGTTGTCATCCTCGGACATTGAGGCATCTGAGGGGTCTGCCATTTCGCTGTCAGAAGTATCGGCGGGAGCGCGCTGTGTTGGGATGTCGTCATCATCAGCCCCCATATCCTCATCATGGTCGCCATCTTCTTCCCCGCCTTCCTCATTTGTCTCTTTAGGTTGTCTGTTCTTTGGCACTACCTTGCGGCGGATCTCTCTCATCACTTCAAGGGCGTCGGAACTAGAGCTCTTGCTACCACGCGCCACTTCAAAAATTGTTTCAGGAGGTCTGTAGCCGCTAATCTTGGCCAGCATCTGTGTCAGAGCTTGGCTATCGGGATTTGTGTCTATGCCGAACTTCATGTTTAGTTGTGTCCAGTTGTCGGAAGCAATCAACTCTTTGGCACGTTTGGCACTTTGTGCCGAGGCACTGTGACGCGTCTTCATATATAATCTCTCGGCTTTCTCGGCAACTTGACGAATAGAGGCCATGTCGTGAAGCTCGGAGACTAACTTGGCAACCCACTCGTGGTTGTCTTCTATGGGCCTCCGCTTGAGGGACCCGACAACAACATCCTTGGCAAAACTGACATCGTTTTTGGTCTGGCCGACAATTAACTGGCGGCCAAGGAAAAGCTGCAGGTCGATCAAGTAGGGCGCATCGATATCACGCACCAAACTGTATGACCAACCAGTCTGGCCGGCACGAGCCGTACGACCGACTCTGTGAACAAAGACTTTAGGCTGGGGAGGGAAATCATAGTTGATGACGTTTTTCAGCACAGGAATATCGATACCACGAGCAGCAACGTCCGTCACAACTAGTATGTTTGTTCGGCCACAGCGGAAGCTTTCAACTTGTATGCGACGGGCCTCCTGGTCTAGAGAGCCATAGACATAAGAGACGGCAAAGCCAGCGTGCTGCAGAAGATTGGCAAGATACTCTACACGGTGCTTGGTAGCAGCGAACAGGATGGTGGAGTGTTCTGTTGGCTTTCCTTTGCCAAAAGCGTCTGGGTTCCCTTTGCGCTTCTTACTCTTCTCAAAGTCTCTTTTGGCGCCCTCAGGAGTGCCTGTAGGCATGTCAATAATATCATGGAGAATGTGAAGCAACGCGCCCTCTTTCTCCTCAGCTTTGACGGTGAAGAAAGCGCTCTGTAAATCGGGAGCAACCTTGGTTTCAGCATCTAAGCGTATTAGCTCTGGGTCCTGTAAACCGGCACGGGCGAACTCAACAAGAGACGCAGGAAGGGTAGCGGAGAACAGCAGAGTTTGGCGAGATAGAGGGAGGGCATGGAGGATCTCAGTCAGTTGCACTGCAAAACCCATTTCGAATAGACGATCGGCCTCATCGAAGACAACATATTTGATAGAGCTAAGGTCGAGGTGCATTTCGACCTTCAGATGCAGGAAACGACCAGGGGTGGCAATGATGATATCGGGATTGGATGCCATCATAGAGAACTGCTCCTCTAAGCTATCACCACCCACAAGGAGCACACTTTTCAGATCAGTGCCTTTGCCAAACTCCTTGACTACTTTGAGTGTTTGAATCGCGAGTTCGCGGGAAGGTGACATAATTAGTGCGCGAGCACCGACACGGGCACTGTGTTGCTTCAAGTGTTCAATCATGGGGATAACAAAAGCGGCAGTTTTACCCGATCCCGTACGGGCCATGCCGACGACGTCTTTTTTTGCCAGAATCACAGGAATGGTTTTACGCTGAATCGGAGTGGGGACAGAGAAACCCTTTTTCGTGATGGCTCGTAGGAGATTCGCATTGATACCTGTATAACACGGCAAAATGTTAGAACTTGAAACTGCCAGTGACGACTTTTCCGACAGAATGTAAACATACCCATGGCCTGAAAGCCTCCGCCCTTCTTGACACTTTTGCCCTGTATATTTGTTGTCTTGCGGAATTGCGCAGCTTGACGTAGTGCAATGAAGGCCTCGTCATCGTCTTCGCCACCGTCACCACCGTCATCCTTGCCTTCGCCGTTCATTATGTTGTCGAAATCGAAGCCATACTCAGGATCTTCCGTCTCGATATTGTAGCGCTTCTTCTTGTCATCATGCTCATCGTTGTCTTGGGTGTTGAGCGAGTCAAAGATGTCAATCTCGTTGTCCGGCAGTTGCGCCAGGGTCTTCGCGTGACGGCCCATAGCAGATGACGCTATATTTTCGCTCAGAGATAGGAGTTCACCAATATCAAATGAAATGGAGGATAAACAGATGGTGATTCATGCAATAATGACAGCTTGCTTGCCAGTAAAACGAAGCAAAAACAACTTATGCAGAGCCTAAGTAAAGAATGAACTTTTTAGTGGGGCATGAAAAGTTAACCTGCCATTAGCAAAATTGATAAGAATATCTTATCTTATCAGCTAGCTCGCTTATCGACAGGAATCCTAATTACAGGCAAGGCTACTAAAGATCACCAAATGCTATCAGCATTTGAATTTCCAGTATCATTTATCGCAAGTCGCTTCACTACATTTTTTGAGAGTGTATACTACACGAATTGCTAGCATGGGATTTAAGAAGATTTCAAGTGCGGCACAGGCGCCAGAGAAGAAAGAGTCCGAAAAAGATGCACTGGAGGCTTTAAATGCGCTTGACTCCGAGGCCAAGGAATTCGACAAGGTCAGTCAGTCAGTTGACAGCATACGGCGAGGCAGGATAAGACAAGGCGAGGCTTGACTACTATTAATATGTAAATACAATAGCGCATACTGACTAGAAATTTTCCTGCGATCTAGGATGCCGAGATCGACCGTATCCTTCGCGCATTCCGTCTTGATGCCTACGCTGTGCTTGATCTCCAGCCTGGCGTAGCCGAATCCGACATCAAGATGGCCTACCGTAAAAAGTCCCTCCTCATTCATCCTGACAAAACCCGCAACCCGCAAGCGCCTGAAGCCTTTGATCGTCTAAAGAAAGCACAAGTTGAGCTGATGGACGAAAAGCACCGCGCACGGCTAGACGAATCGATTGCTGATGCGCGACGTTTACTTATCCGCGAGAACAAATGGACCGTGCATAGTGAGGAGCTCAAGACTGCCGAGTTCGCAAAGATGTGGCGCGAGAAGACGCGGTTTGTCCTCATTGAAGAAGAACATCGTCGCCGGCGACAGGCCAAGGTCCAGATGGAAGAGGAGGGACGAGAGCAAAAGCGCCAAGAAGAGCAACTGGAAGAGCGAAAGCGCAAGCGTCAGCATGAGCAAGACTGGGAGGCTAGCCGAGATGAGCGCATCTCCAGTTGGCGACAATTTCAGAAGAAAAAGTCAGGCGGGGAGAGCAAAAAGAAAAAGATGAAGCCTATTGGCTGAGCGACGTGATGTTCTCTAGTTGCCTATTCGCTTTGCCTATTTACTGCAGCGTGTGCTGGGTTGTCTTTATGTTTTATGTTTTGCGCGTTTCTATGATTTTGATACAGGGACCGGCCATCCCTATGAATCTTCACAATGATACAATCAAGTTATTGGTCTTACTTACAAACATTTCAATTTGCCATCGGGCTATCATAGTGAAGACCCAGAGCATAACAGAACAAAACATCACTACCACGACTCTATGATATATATGCTTTCAACCCACGGTCTCGTTCCACCCCTATTTTTCATTCCTCCTTTTCTCCTTGAAGTCATCCCCTTATGCTTTGGGCTGGTGCTTCTTCTTGTACGCAACGAAACGCGTAAAGTTCATCACCGACTCCTCCACTCTGGCCCGTAGCTCTGCTGTGGCAGGATCCTTTTTGTGCACCCTCTTCAGTAGCATCTTGACGTTGCCAGTGTTGTCTTCCAGATGCTTGAGAAAGTTGTCCTTCCAGAAGACCTCCACATCAATATCTTGATCTTCGTCGGCGTAAATATCGAAAATGCTGTTCAGAATCTCTACAGCATCGGCAACGGGCACCTCGGGCAGCTTAGACAAAAGCGTCATAAGGAAGACACCAATATCACGATTACGTGAGACTGGGGCAGGGGGTAGGGCAAGCTGGCCTAGGACACCAATGCACTTGACGCCCAAGCCCTGGAACGGGTCTGCAGCCGGTGTACCTTCAGCAGGCTTTTTATCGGCTTTCTCAGCGGGTTGAGTTGACTCCGCAGCTCCGCTCAAGCTCTTGGATGCATGGTACAATGAAATAAACTTGGTGTGTTCGCTGCTGGTATATGGGATATTTTCTCTCAGCACGCGAGCCACAGCCCAAGCCAAGCTAGTGATGTTGGTAGCCAGTTCAATATCGGCAGTGTCCATGGCTAGGGTAGTAACGATATTTTGTTCCCAAATGCGTGACGCAACCGGAGTCCATGCAGCACGTATACTAGCACTTTTACCATTAGAAAAGTCAAGGCATGAAATAGACCAGGCAATGTTGTTAAGAACCGAGATGGCATGCGATTTGACACGAATGTGCTCTTCGCTGTCAGTTTTCAGGGCGCCTAGGCGGATGATCTGTGGGGCAGCCTTTTGTAGGACAGCAGCGAGTGTGGGCAGATCTTCGATGCCCTCATCATCTTTTGCACCAGTTACATTCTGGAGATCCTCTAGCATTTCTTCCTCATCCATGGAATCATCAGCGTCTTCGCCCTCATCGCCTTTGGCGCCAGAATCAGAAAGGTCCTCTTCTTCAATCTCTTCGTTGTCGGCACCGTCTTCATCCATCATCTCGCTATCCTCATTAGCATCAGAGGGGCCCCCCTTCAGGCGCTTAGGAGCATCAAAGGTAGAGATAACATTGGTGCCAATGGAAGCGAGAATTTCCAAGGCCAGCTTGACAATCTCACCGGGTGCGTTCCATTCCTGGCCCTCAAGAGGCTTCGAGCCCCCACCTTCATAATCTTGTAGAGTGCGGGCCAGGCGGCGGATCAGGGCCTCATCAGTAGCATCATCTTTTCCAGGCGAGAGGTCGTTCCACTCCATGGCTTCAAAGATGTTGTGCAACACACCACAAGCCAGCACAGATGTAGCGCCGTCAAGTTCCTTCAGCTTCATGAGTAGGGGGAAAGCTTCAGGCGTAGCCAGAATCTGCTCGCACATTTCGCGGTTGTCCTCAGTAAGAGTCATAAGACAGGTCATTACCTCGTCAGCCGTGTTAGGGTCCGTAGACTCGCGCGAAACGAGCGTCAGCAGGAAGTTGGTGACCTTAGCGCTGGATACAATCTTGGCCCAGATCTCTTCCGAGGCTTCTGCCATCCGAGTAACTAAGCCACAGAGGGCACGAGAAATGCGCCAAACAATGGTTTGCTGCTCTCTAGTAGCAGAAGTGAAGGGAGTTTCCTTGGACTCAAGGGTCTCAAGAATCTAGAAGCGGAATTGTCAGCATGTCTATTTCACTTTCTGTGTGATGCACAACTGGCGGGGTTCATTATCAAATTTGCCAGTTTTCCCGCAGGCGCTAGGTGGTTGTTACTTACAGTTATGCAAGCATATTCCACAGCAACTAATATGTCCTGGCGAAACAAGTGCACTGAGAAGCCATCATCCTCCTCCTCCGCTAGGATCTTCATAATCTCCCACCCAGAGGCTCGACTGTCGACACTGGCATCAGTCAATGTCTCGCTCATCACGATGCGAACCAGCTGCTCTCGCAGCATTAGCTTGCGCATCTTTTCGTCGGTGATAGCATTTGCAACCGCCGAGGCCGCAGCAGACCGAGACTTTGGGTTAGTAGCCTGGAGATCCTTGAGGACAGGCAAGACCTTTTCATCTCTGAGGGCCAACAGCTCCGGGTCGGTTGGGAGCTTGGGTTGACGGGTAGAGTCCTTGCGGCGTTGTTCACGGTTTGGTCTAGACTTCCCCATGGTGGATATATGTAAAGCTCTGAGGTAGTTAGAAGTCTTTTTATACGAAACGAACTCAGACCCCAATATAAAGAGCAATTGTCAAGTTAGTCTAGGTGAAAATTTCCAACAAACAAGAGCGAGATCACACAGAACCTATCTACTGATGCAAATCCTAGGCCAAGAACTTCATCTTTTTTTTCAGACCAACTGTGGCGTTTTGGTCTGAATTAATGTAAACTTGTATTAACGCCACTATCTAGCGCCACCTTTTGGCATGGGTGGGAAGGGCCAAGCAAGAGCATTTTCCGTCAATCTACTGTCTACTTGATCTTGCTGGTATGGCTTCATACCAACGTAAAAGCTCAGACAAAACAACGCCGCAACTCAGACAAAGAAATTAAAATATTATGACTGTCTCGTCAAGTCCTCATTTGTGCTGCTTTATACATAGTACACATACACTTGGAAGATGATTTACTTTTTAATAATAGCCATGTATATCCCACGACGTAATACCACATAGCCAATCACAGTCCTACATTTCACAGGGGGGTATTAAAGCCCATAGGCCCTCTACGCCTCATCGATTTATGCAACGCTTCTTCCATATGCCAGTGACGCACCAGCCATCGTCTCACCCTCTGCATCCAATCACAGCTCAAGCTACATTTCTGCACACCCCCGCTTGCTGACCGCCTGCAGGAAAATCTGGCTCTAGGTCTCGATCTTGCATCTTGCGCCCAATGTGCACCCGGTCTCTTTCAGTCCAAGCTTCACTACATCTAAATATAAAAGCCTAGCCTGTAACGAAAACTGAACGCAATGTGAGGCGCTTGGCTTCGATAATCGCTCACATTTCAAGACTACCAACGCCGTAACACAGTTGAGATACAAAACTCCGGTCTTTGCCTAGCCATCGCAAGCCAAGCACCATCGAACTGTTCTGTCTGCCTCTTTTGCTGCCTAGCCTGGCTCTCCATTGCTTCATTATTCGTCCGAAAGTGTGGCCCACTCACCATGGCTAGCCTTCGCGACACCATTCGCTATTTGCTCTTTGCCTCTAATAATGATGACCTCGGCAAAAAGAACGACGATCTTCCGCGGAATAACCTACACCTAAACCCGTCAACACGGTCTTCAAGCTCCCGATTTCCAGCCCGGCGATTGTCCATTCGTCGTCTAATAATCCTTGCCTTTGGGGGGCTGCTCCTCTTCACCATCTTCAAGGCCCTGACCGCAAGACACGACTCTCCCGACAGCCCTTTCCACCAAGGCGCTCGCCAACACGACTCAACACGAGGCAACTTTAGATCAGTCTGGAATGGCCAACTCCCAGGCACCACGCCTCCACGTGCTCATGGTGATCCAGTTCCGGGGTCGCCAGCCCCAAAGGCCGCTTCGAGCAAAGAACAGAATAAGCCTATCTCCGGGCTCGGCATTTCCAGTCATAATAAGGAAACTTACAACGGGCCCCTCAAGTTCAATGAGCTTGCGTCTACCCTTTTCAACATTCGTAGGGCTAGCGGCACTACTGCTACTGCGGTGAACACCAAGAACGTCTTGTTTGCTGCGGGCGATTATAAGAGCGCTGCAACTCTTATCCCATTAGCATGCAAGATGAGCCAGGAGCTAAATAACTACGTGCATTTCGCGCTTGTCACCAAAGATGAAATGCCAATTCGTTACCTGAAAGAAGTCAACGGCGTACAAGAAGATTGCCAGGTTGTTTTTCATGATGCAAGGCCAGACTTTACATCCATTTCAACCATGTCGCGCATGCAGACAGCAGCTGAGCGCGCTTTGTGTAAGCCGCTCGCCTTATTATATTTGCGCTTCCTTAACAACGCTAACAAGCTTCCTATAGACCATATCAATATGTACATGCATCCACAGGCCGTTATTATTGATGGCTCTAGAAACGAAGAGGCCTTCTTTCTAAACGGCTTCCGCGACACGGCCGATGCTTTAAAGCTCCCTATTATCGAACTTCCCTCAAATATGCCCAACGAAATGTCATTCCTCACCAAACTCGACAGTGTGGCGCTAGCAAACTGGAACAAGGTCGAACTCGATATCATCATCCAAGCCCCATCCCGGGGCTCGGGTGCTCTTATTCGTCTATTAGATTGCTTGAGTCAGGCTGACTTTTCCGGACTTCCCATTCCCCATCTTACTATCGACCTGCCTACTGATGTTGAGGTAGAGACCCGCCGGTATCTAGACAAATTCAACTGGCCTCCCTCGAGATCTTCCAATCCTTCTCGCGCTCGTATGTTTAGTCTCCGACATCGAATTTCTAACCGGAATATCTCTCAGGAGGAGAGCACCCTCAGGTTCTTTGAGTCGTTTTGGCCTGCCAATCAACAGTTCTCGCATGTGCTTGTACTCTCACCCAATGTCCAAATATCGCGTAATTCTTTCCATTGTAAGTGTTAATTCTCTTGGTAGTCATATAAACACGGCCAACCTAACAATCCCAGACCTACACTACGCCATGCTTTACTACCATTACTCTCAAAAAGCCATTAGCCAGTCTTGGGATAAGCGTGTTCTCGGCATTAGTCTAGACTATCCCGAAACCTCTGTTGATGGAATCCAGCCCTTTGAGGCTCCCGAGAATTCTTTCTTGTGGGAATCCCCCACTAGTAATGCCCTTCTTGTATTTGGCAGTAAATGGGCTGAAGCGCATAGCCTCATCTCTAACCTCATCAACACAATGCCTCTATCCAATTCCGACACTGCCATGGCTCTCATCCAGGCCAAAACCCTTGGCAAATCATTCCCATCATGGATGGAGTATCTGCTGCTTCTCTCCCGCGCCCGCGGCTACTTGACACTGTACCCCGGCATTGAAACTGCTGCTACCGTCGCTGCTGTCGACCATAGCTTATATTCAGCTCCCGAAGAGTATTCCGCCAAAGATGCTCATCAAGCCGAGCATCGCGCACGAAAAGAACGCGTGCGTCTCAACATTGGATCTACAGTTACCAGCATAGATACACTCCGTAATAACAGCCTGCCTGCATTGGGTCAAATGGAAATTATGCAATGGCAGGGCCAGGCGGTCAATCTCCGCCGCTTGAACATGGCCACCGAAGAGTACACGACAGAATTCCGCTCGCTGTATGGCCGATGCGGCTCCAAGGATAAGCCAAAAGCTAGAATAGAAGGCTCGGCCAATGATCTATTCTGCTTTGGCACGTCGTAATTAAAAGCATGTAGTTTAGATTTTAGCGAAACTCATTTGTAATATATTTCATCTTTTAATTTTACAGCTCGGCCGCAAAGTCCAAGCCATGCTTCTCCTTATACCCGCAATCAGCTCTGTTTCCTGTAAAAACCAACTCAACAATATCACGCTATGAATCAAAGGTCTCGAAATCTCAAGGCACCTAACCATCGAGCATCGCAAGCAACCCGCCTGAGCTTGCATTTTCATTGTCATCCAGACTCTCAACCACAAGCAACACCACACATGTACCCATGACACATACGCCAACCATCCCTATAACCAACTGCGTTCGCCAGCCAGTTTGTACCAACGCAGTTTTTTTCCCGTATTTGTTGAGAGTTTCTACCAAAGGAAAAAGCGGAAGTTAGCGACAAGTAGACGAGAAATGAAGCTTGCATACATGCTCAGAATAATTTCATATCATACCAATGTAGTTTGCCAAGCCAACAAGTAGTACAGCCAGTGACAGTACCCAAAAAACACCGCCAAGAGGGGTGGCGATCTTGAGCTCAAGCTCAGACGGTTCGGTCTTCAAGTGGAATGATAGCACAATTGTAACCGCTACTATGGTAGTGTACATAGACAACTTAACATACGATAAGAATGCTGTCGTGGGTTAGTAACTGTGTTTAAAACTCTATTCTTATACGCGACATATTAACAGCAACTCACTTCTTTCGTTGGCGCAATGATCACGCGCATCTGACGTCTCATTCGGCACGATCAATGGACCAAATACTGGCCCCATGAAGAACGGGTTTCGGGAGGAGTCTCTGCTTAACGTCAGCACATGAACAGTCATTAATTACAGCCCATCCCGCCTCAATCACTGCATTTCGAAGCAGCAAAGGAATGGAAAAAAAGGGATTACTTACCTCGCCAAAATGTCTTCGACATCAACAGGCCCCATAACTCGATCCATACTTAACCCTAGACCGCTACAGCAGCCGACGCTATTGTCGTTATTATCGTGATCTTCGGACTGGTCGTGTCGTCGTCGTGTATTTCGGCCTGTACTATGGTCTTCATGAATTTGTCTGTCATTTGATCCGCGTTTCAGCCCCGCGAATTTATTAGGGAGTATTGGAGCCATTTGTGTTTTCTTATTGTAATTGTCGTAGTGGTTGCACTACTTCCTGTGTCACGTGGGGAATAAGAGATGCTAAGCGGGAACAATATGAGAATTTAGAAACGCAAAATGATATGCCTCAGAGCAAGAAACCGCGAAAAAAACAAAATCAAGAAAGAATAACAAACACGCAAAAAAAAAAAATTGATGGCCAGGGGCAGAAAATAAATTCACGATACTTATTATTTATGTGGTGCATGCGTCGTCAAATAATTTGCACGTGAGCATGGACCAGCTTCCCCAAAAGGCAAGAGATGTCGTTGCGAGTGGGGTTAGCTAGTTGACATGCCGAGAGACGCGAGGGAGATCAAATGTGTTTATATACCCTAATTACCAACCCTAGTTTGGCTGGTACAGGATGCATCATGTGTTATTGTCACTTAACAACGCTCGAACACACGGTATAACCCCTTGAGATCTGCAATCTCCACTACTCCCTGCTTCATCATACTGCTCGTCGCCACCATCCGGGCTTTGAAAGCTGGGAACAGAACATGTTCCAGCGCCCAACGAACATGCTGGCGTCGAGCTGCGACTGCACTGTCAATTTCTTCATTCTCTATAGCTTGCTTGTCGTGAGGTAGGGGCGGCAGCTGCTCTGGGGCGTAGAACATGGCTAGCTCTCGTAAAAAACTTTCGAAGCACCCTTTTTCGTCATTCCAGTTGACGCTAGGCCCAAGGCGTAGGAGAAAGCGTGGAAGCTTGGATAGGGCTGGGGTATAGCCACGGGCCAAGAGAGGTATTGAAACTAGTTCTCCTGATGGTGTGATCTCTAGAGAAAAATACTCCTGCAGCATTTCCCGGCGCTCAACTATCTGGTTTGCCACCTTGTCGGCCAGTGCTTGGGGATCGAAGTCTTCCCCGTCAGCCGCAGCCTCAGACTCAGATTGGGCAGCAATCATCAACGTTTCTCGCAGGTAGAGAGGAGGGCTAAATTTTATGCATCCGAAGTTGCCAAAGTCCGTAAGACCAATCTGGTAAAAATACTCGAAGCACGCCAAGCCGTAGTCTAGCAGATATAGCTTGACACCACTTTGCACTGCAGCCAGGCGCTTGTGCTCGTCAACAATGCCGACAAACGTGTGGTTGCCCAGGACCTCTGTAAGATCGTTGTGCATATCCGCACGGACTTCGGCACGAAGCTCTTTGACACTGCGAAGATTGCATTTGGTGAAGTCCCGGTCATTAGTTTGATACTCTGGAATTTTCAAGTCTTCTTTTCCATCTGGGGGTCCAGCGCCATCATCCAGTACTACCTCGCTTTGTATCTGATTAGCCTGGAACATGGTTGTTATTTTGCGGGCACTATTGTCTGTCCGTACAAGGCTGTTTGAGTATCGACGGCGCTTGGCTGATGGAGCCGGAGTAGTAGTTGGCGATGGCACATCGATTTTACCGGAGCTTCCAGATAGGAGAGAAACCCCAGGCAAGAGGGTTTGTGTCATGAATGTCCGGCTTTTATCATGCTCCGATAGCTTAGCACTGATGCTGTCACAGACTGCCTGAATTATTTCGTCTTCATTGAGAAAATGCACCTCTCGCTTTGTTGGGTGGACGTTTACGTCAACGCGAGCTGGATCAATCTCTAAGCTCAGATAAACAAAAGGATGTCCTCCTTTTGGAAGAAAAGGCGCATACATTTGCTCCAGAGCCTTGCGGATTGTTGTGGATTCAACACAGCGATGGTTGATGAACAAGAGAAGGGTTGTCTTTTTGTGACTGTAGTTTGCGTTGGTAGCATAGCCTTGAGCTTTGAATCCCCATCGCTGTTCCTTGGCAGAAAACTCAACTAGTTCATCTCCCACGCTAGAAGAATGTACTTGGCGAATGCGGTCCACCGTGCTTGCGCTAGCAATAATAGAAAGCCCTGAAGATGCATCTCCTTGTTTACGACACGAAAACGCAACATGAGAACAATGAACAGAGTAACGCCCGACCATGTCAATGATTTTGTTGTACTCCTCAGCTGGAGACCGGAAGGCTCTTCTTCGAGTGGGCACGTTATAGAACATATCTTCAACCTTGATTGCTGTGCCAGGTCTTCCGGCTACAGCTTTTGGTTCAGCACGCTGTCCAGGCTTTGGGGGTACCATGCAACCATCTTGATAAACTGCCTGCCATGCTACTGGAGAGTTCGCTGTTTTGGTGGTGACGGTTAAATGGGCGATTTGGCTAATACTTGAGAGAGCCTCTCCACGAAAGCCGTAAGTTGCAATAGACTCCAAGTCTTCAAAAGCGGATAGCTTGCTGGTTGTGTGGCGTTCGCACAATATAGCTAGATCTTCTTTCTGTTTCAAGTTAGTTTAAAAGCAACTGCGGCGAGGGATATAGAGGGATATAGAGCCTACCTCAATGCCGCATCCATTATCTGTTACTTGCAATAGCTTCAACCCTCCGTCTTTGACGACAATTTCCAAGGCAGTGGAGCCCGCATCAACTGCATTTTCCATGATTTCCTTGAGGGCATTTACCGGAGCAATGATGATCTCTCCAGCTGCAATTTTGTTAACTACATTGGGATCAAGTGCCTACCTCTATTGTTAGCAATAACCCGGGTGTTTTCTCACACCTGATGCATATATGACCTACCTTGATTCTGCGAGGCCCAACCTTTTCAGGGACTATCGAGACCTCTTCTTTCAAGGCCTCCTCTCCAGGCACTTTCCCCTCGCCCATGGCCACGTTCTTAGGATCTGTATCAACATCCATTACGTTTGAATCCATTGTTGGTTGGGGTCATGAATAAGGCGACGCGACTATTTCATGTGCCAAGATAGCACAAGCACCGAACTTAGACAAGCTTGCCAGTATGTCAAGAAATATGTGAGGGTACTAAGCAGGTGACAAAATTTATGTGATTTGAATGAAATTTTTTCAGGTTAATGGTCTGGTGGCAACAAGAATAAAGCACAAGTATAAACAAAGGAGGCAGTTGCCTATTGTCTGTCAAAAAGTGGGACGCTTCGTTAACCCTAAGACTGGTGATCGTATATTGCATGTAGGAAGGGATAAGGGCTCTACGCGGATAATGTTGATAGTGAGCTACTCTATTTGGATATGACGTGTGCAATGGTACAAGAGAGTGAGAGTATTATGGTAACATGGTGGGTTTTGTTTCAAAGCAAGGTAAAAGCTATAAGCGGTGACATATAACTACAATACGTAGCAATATGTGGCGTCTTTGTGCGCGTGATTAATAAATTGGTAACTGAAAGATAGGCCCTGAAGAAATATGCTAACAAATAGGACAGGCTCTTCAAAGTAAGTTGCTGTCATTATTGAATAGCTAATTGAGGGATTGCTAGGTATCAGCTCCGTCCAGCTTTGAAATCCACTTGGGCATCTCGCTAAACTTGTCTTCAAATGTGCGCTCAAACTTCTTGCAGTCAATGTAGATCTGATCCGTTTCTTTCCAATAGGCGTAGCAGTTGGAAAATATCTGTCGAACATCAGCGGAAAATTCATCTGCGCTGTGGTACTCATGTCGCTCCATTTTGGCGCGAATAGAGCCGAGATCCATGGGTTTCTTGATCTTTTGAAGGTAGTCCGGGACACCGTCGGCTAGGGGATCTACAGGTTGCTTGAACGGCTTCACTAAACGCGTCCAAAAACCTAGATTTTTATGAGTAGTTAGAAATTTAGACGGTATGAAAGCAGTGAGCATGGTTGAGAGTAACTCACCTGGTCCGGAGAGCATGCGATGTAGTAAGTCGGCGCAAAAGTTAACCTTAGGATCCGGGCCTGGCGTAACTTTAGGCATGCCACTGAGTCTGCGTTTGGGCTCCGTATATACATGGCTAGGTGGCACGAACGTTTTCTTGAGCATGTTTGGCCGTGGTGTTGAGGTTGTTAAACTGGGCCGTCTTTTTCGGGGATTTACATCGGATGTGGCCCCAGTCATGTGTATTGAGTTGCCACGTGCTCTTTTGTGTCCTCTCTGGCTATCATAGCCTTGTTTCTGAGTGTATAGATCAGAGGTCTTTTGTTCCTTTAGAAGAGTCATCAAGATAATGAGCTCGCTCAGAACGTCCTTTGGCAAGGCATTGACAAAATCTGATTTGTCATCTGAGTCGCGAACAAACTCGGCAGCCCATGTCAAGAGAAGTTCACGGATATCAGAGCCTTTGGGAGTTTCTTCCCATACTCGAACTATTAGAGGGGCAGCCGGAATACGGCTGGACTTTTCCCTTACGTAGCACATGGCATCAATGGTCTGTTCACATAGCCCGTCAATGTCAAGATCTTTGCCAGCCTGCCACAGCGCGATGAGGAGTTCGAATGTTGGTAATTCTTCTTCTGGTATGACGTCTCGAGTGAATAGGTAGTGCTGGACGAGGGCAAAGACCTCGGGGCGTAGTTTTGGCAAACGGATTATATGCTCGATGGTTTCTTCTGAAGAGGAAAAGAAGCGTTGACGAAAATAGCCAGATGTAGATGTCAAAAGGTCTTTTTGTATGCCGAATGCTATTTCGTTTTCGCCAACAAGGACAATTGCAAATGAAGCATGGGGTTTGCTGTTCAAAGCTATCAGCTGGCGTTACACAGGCTTGAGTCTCGTGGGCTAAACCCCACTGGGCGCGGCCTCGACGATGGCAAATAGAGAGAAAAGGATGTTTGAAATAGAGCGTGAGTGGGTAACAATATACTTACAGCCACGAAAACTGAGTTTCTGGTGTCGGGTAGGACGTGTCATGATTCCTATTAGCGGCTGCAAAGGATGCCATAATGAGGATGAAGCTTCAGTGGCCGGTGGTGACAAAGGATGTTAGTTTGTCGAGGGGGCGAGGCTACTTTTACAGGCTGTTAGTAGAACGCGGTATGGAAATTTCTATTTACCATGAGTTGAAGCGAGGGTGAGGATAGATGAGTGAGGGACGGGTAAAAAGGGTACTTCAGAGGGTATTGTTAGAGGGGGGATAGCCAGAAACCCGTTGAAGGGCAACTGTAGATCGACACATGTCAATGCTTCGTACCAGTGCTATTAGGTCCCTGGGAGATCGAGCGCTATAGCTATAGATCGCGAAGGGTTGTACACCAGTATCAAGCTGCTAGTAAAGCAGCGAATACGACCAAGGTATAGAGGTGCAGGTTATTTGTAAGCCGAGAAGCAATGGAAAGAGAGTGCGACTCAGTAAAATTCTTAGAAGAGATATAAAGCCACCGGGAAGAAGTGAAGAATTTAAGGGCTTGCATGAGATTATAGAGTAAGGCACAACACACGATAAAAAAAGAGAATGGCTATTCACGGGGATTGAGTAGACACTGCCTAGATTAGAGGCAGGTCCAATACAGCAACAGCTAACGGGTGATGATGGTACGATCTTTTAAAGTGGGCCACAATGTAAATTTGACCAATCAAAGTCACAGCTGTCTGTGGCTGACGAGCGCTGGGCTGTGGCGCCTCTCGTCGTAAACTTACAAGGGGCTGTCGGCCCAGAGGAAACGACACCCTACTGCCGATTAGGATTGTAGTAGACGTTGGCGAGCAATAAAAAACTCACGAGTCGCTACATTGACCTTGCCATACCGATATCCAAACAAAAAAAGAATACAAGGAGACCGTGAACCAGTGCTTACAAACAGTGGGTATATTATCAAGTCCACACAAAAAAAGCTTGCGGTGTCTGACTAGAAACTAAGAATTACGTATGTGGCTGGCTGTAACATGTGACAATAGGAATTGGATAATAGACAGATGGGAAAAGGTAGGAGCAAACAGACGGCACAGCTGCAGGCAAATACGTACCGTACCTTCCTATTCTACGCCTTTCGCTGAGGCGCGCTTTCCATAGCTATCTAGACTTCTATGTATTTCTCTCACCCACAAAACTTTTCCTCTTCAAAAATTTATCGGTAGCAACGCATTCTCAGACCCCCTACGAGTCTTTTCTTTGCAGTGTGCCGTGGTCACGAACACTTGGCCGCTGAGTGACTCATACAACCATCTCACGAACCTCTAAATGGTGCTGCCTTCTCCTACACTCGAGCTACGCGGCTGCCGAGCTCACCCAGGCTCCTTTTGAGCCCAGCAGGTAAGATTCACTGACATAGCCTTTTTGGATGCTGCTGACCACCGGGTATCATCAAGTTCGGCTGCCAAACAAAGGGTATTGCGTCGCATAGCGTATGGTTGCCCTTGTAGGCTCTCTACATTGTTCGCCCGGGCCTTGCACCCACACAGCACAAGATTCGGTGTCGGCTGGTGAATGTCGCTGCCTCTGTCGCCGTGTCTTAGTGTCATATGTACATTGACACAGCATTGGTAAAAGCACAATACACGACCTGGAGCACAGTCGCATGAGCATGGTCTCACTGGTGATAGGAACCCAAGTGACATCACCTCGATCTCCATAACTCTCGGCCTTGCCCCTGGTTTGTCCTTGAGCCGGCTGGATATCCAACTCCTAGCATGGGGTACGTAGGGGCGTCAAAGTTTAGTATGCAGGGAAACCAGCTCTCCGGGATTGTTGGCATCATTGCTCGTTTTGACTCTACGCCAAGTTGAATATTGGCTATAATTGGTGTCCTTTTGCTTGGTCGTGAGCCTAGGTGATCAGGTCTCAGATATATTGGAACCTGGGAGAGGCCGAGAATGTCCCCGGCGTCAGTGATGAAGCCACTTTGCCTCTATTGACGTGAGGTTTCTTTGGAGACAGTTTTGTACTATCAGCCTTGTCACCCGTCAAATGCACACCATATCCTGCTCTCTTCACTCTGCTTGTTGGTAAATGCCACGGCGAAGAGCTTAACTAAAGCTAGGTCAATGATGGCACTATTGGCAGACTCAGTTACAAGGCGTCCAATGTCTCTCCCCTGTGCGAATGGGTGACCAGGCCAATAAGCTTGATCGTCGTCATATCTGTCTTGCCAGATTGTTGTTTACGTCACTCCAAAACAACATGACGAGTGAGAAAAACCAAGTTCAGACTCTTGCTTGCTGGGTTGTGTTGAGCAAAGTTGCACAGCTTGGAATTTTTAAGCCTCGAATTGGTGGCTGAGGCGATAGGAGGTAAAGGTGGAAGAGATAGACACCTAGTTATTGCTTCAGTCGAGCCGTACTGGCTTTGCCAGCTCTTAATGCCATGGCGTAATGTCGCTAGTTGCTTCCCTGGAGTTTGGGCCTCAACAGGGATGGGTGCTTTCGCCATGTTAACAGGCAGCAAATTTTCTAAATGCTGCCTTGGTGCGTGCTACTAGGGCTTTCATCCACCAAGTATCAACTGTCTGGCATGGGACTGGGAAAGTGTCTGCGTCTCTTTCTCTGCCTCCTGTTTATCCTTTTTTTCCTTTCTGTGGTTTTGCATCACGATCTGGAGCACAGTCTGAATCGCTTAGTGTGTTTCGCATTTTCCTTCCACATCAATATAACCTGACACTCCACTAGACGCACAAAGGCCTCAAAACAGAAATGGGGAGGGGGGGGCGATACATACTCCGTTCGGTGTGTGGTTATGAACAACTGTGGATGCTGTATACCTAAGGGCAACAAATCAGCACTACGTAGGGCTTGCACACCAGTATCTGTAGCCTGTTCTGGACTGCTTATAGATGTCAAATTACCGAGATCGGCGCCTTGCGGTTGTGATGTATGGTTCTGTGCTCCGTGTCGCGGAGAATTCGGAACAGAAAAGTCATGGCGAAGTGTTATTGATATTGCAGTGTCTTGCGTGTTTAGCTGTCTGGAAGGAGGGGGCAGGGCGATAGGTAAGACACAGGTCGTCTTGTTCGGTCAATGGGCTTAATATTCCCGTGTTGAATGTGACCAAAGCATTCCAGCATACTGGGTGTTGCTCTTTCAGCGTGAGAAGCTTTTCTCTGGAGGTCAAGAGACATAGTGGCGGTCATTTGGGGTGTAATTAGCCTGGAGGGTAGAGCGCAGTGTACCATTGGAAAGCCCCCCGGGCCTACCAAACCTGGGTGTCCTCTTTGCGTTGCTTTTAGCCTGGCCGATCCCAAGCTTACGTCTTGCCTGTGTTATTTGCCTTTCGCCTAGTCAGCCCCGATTTCACTTGAATGGGTGATGTGATGGTGATGGATGAATGGCCGCACATTTGCATTTAGGCTTCTCTTGTAATCAAGTTAGGAAGGTCTGGTCTTGTGGTTGACTTAACTTCCGCCACTTTGCCTTTTTAGCAAATAAAAGAGAGGCAAATCCTGGTATGATGAAATGTAGGGGATAGAAGATGGGCAACAAAGCATCGAGGAAGCCAGTCATTGATTTGAGAACTTGCTTCGTCCCAACAGTTTTGGACTGTCCCTCCCTCTCCTCTCCCCCCATAACTGCCTCTTACAGGCTCGCCACTTGGTACTGCAGCCATCCCCCCTGGCTCCCTCCGCTCTCTCTCATGGTACATAATGCTACTTGTTACTTCTTTTCCTTATTCTTCTGCTTCACCGTTGCCTCTTTTTCTGCCGATTACAGACGCTACCAGACCACAGAACCCCCATGACTCGGAAGGGATTGTCTACTTGCTCATGATGTGCACGGGACCTACATGGGGATAGATTGTGAGATGGCTACAAAGGGGGGAAAGGCGGAGGGAGGGTGGGAATGGGAGCACCGTTTCCCTGTGTTGGCCTTCCCCACCGCCTTGCCTAGTCTGGCCCTTCTTTCACCACATGAGAGCATCGCACCGTCATGAGATCTTACGTGGTAGAGTATTTTCAACCTACCGTTTTTCTTGCCTTACCAAAAGATGCCGACGAAGAGATGATCCTGTTTCGGCGACACCCTGAAGTTACTCGTAGCTCCCGCGCCTTTTTCTTCTCTTTCCTGACTGTAGGAGCCGTGTTACGGAGCCTCTATGAAAGTAAGAGAAGGTAGGAGTGTTAAAAGTTCCTTCTTAGGCCATCTATTCCCAGCCACTGGCTCAAGAGATGACGATGCGGTAAGAGAAAGAAAACAAAGGCCCGAGGCAAACATCTACCAATATTGAAGGCCCAAATTGACACAGTCTGGACTGCTGGCCTCTTCTATCTCGGCAATGGGCATTTAGACTGCAGGCGAGTTTGACTCTGGATGTTTCTGGTGTATTCTACGGTGACTTGGTGCAACCAACTAGGAAAAAAAGCGGTCGGACTTACTGGGAAAGGCCCATCTAGCAAGAGACGTGTCTAGACACGGGCCCTTTGTTTCCGCCTGTAGGAATGCCTATCTAGATACAGGCGTTCTGTCTTTCTCTAGAGAGTGTGTGCTCATGCTGATACTCATCTCATGCAAGTAGGAAATCCAAACACTGCAGAGAATAGGGCTGGTCTCAAGAACAACAGACTTGGGGAAGTTAGTGAGGCCTTTCAGATAGTCCAGCAGGTAGACAGGCTGGTGTCTGAGACTTCCTAAGGCGGCTGTGTCACGAGTAGAAATCTTGTCCATTGTGTGCATTCTTTGTCTCATGCGCGCCTTCTTTTGGCCTTTTCGCTCTCTCGATTTAACCCTTCCTTTCTTGAAATTGAACGCTACGGAGAATATTCCAATGCTCGTGGCGGTAGGTAAACAACGAAGCTACGTTAGCTTTAGCGAAAGCCCTCTTGTTCTTTCTCTTCCTCTCTTGTTCTTTCTCTTCCTCTCCCGTTCCTTCTTTCCTGCTCTCTCTTCTCACTTCCCTTCTTTCAACTAAACTTCAAGCCCATAACAACCCAACACAGTGCTCATCGCTCCGTGTCAAAGGCCTTTCTTCACCGCTTTCTCCGGTCACCAAGACATGAGGAATGTCTGACTGCCACTGAGAGGGCACCATGGAAAAAATAAGCGTGTTGCTCTACAATGTGGGCGAGGGTTGTATCCGCACGCCCACTCCCAAGCCCTGCTTCCGCATCTGCGCAAGGCCAGGCCTGAAACGAGAGGCTGCTGTTGGCCGAGTGGGGAGAGCACGCGTACGCACCTAAATTTAAGGAAAAATAACGCCTGCTTCGTGAGTTGTCCTTGCAACTATAATAGCACATCGACTACATTTATCGAGGTGTTTTGCTACGCGCACACCCTTTCTTCGGCCTATTTCTTCTATGCCAAGTAAAACATGGACAGTGAAATTGGCACCACTACTGAAAGTGTTTGTAGAGGTGCATAGCGTACAGTCATGCATGACAAGGCTTTTGCCAGCTTCCTTTCTCTAGCGCCTCTCTTCCCCTCCTTCCCAGTCTATCACTGACCGCCATGTTTACTCTCTCCAGTGACGCGCCAGAGGATTTGGAGGGAAGTTTCGAAAGGCAAGAAAAAAACGACAAAAGATAGGCAGAAACAAGAAGATTATGTGTTTATCTGCAAGTCATGGGGTGTTTATCTCGACTCATTGTTGGGGAAAAGGATAGCAATCAAGATGGGCCTCATTTGTCAAGCAAGCCTTGCGTATAGATGCAGGAACGATACGGGCATCATGGCGGTGAAGGTTTTGCAGAGAAAAGAAGAATAAACAGGAGATAAGGAGTGAAAAGAGGAGGGATAGGTAAAACACTCGCCTAGTAGTGATCTTGGTAAGCCCAGGTCTTCTAGCACATGGTTTATATGAGCCAAAGCAACCGGAAAGACTTATCCATTGAAGCATACAGCCTATTATGATGAGTAACAGTAACTAGCAAAAACATAGTGGGCTGGCAGGACGGATACCTGTTGTGCTAAATGCCATCTAAATTGGGATTTGCTCGTAACGCCCAGAACAGGGCCTTTGGGCAACAAAGTCATTCATTCAACCCTATGAGGCTCAATACCAAGACTGATAGATCTTCACCAGAGTCTACTCAGAAGATTTATCAGTTTTCAGGATATTGTAGTTTGCTATGGGCGACTATCAGTCGTGTTAGCAGTTCACGTTACACCAACCTCTTAGATGCAAGGGGGCCACAAGAAAAGGGACGTGCACATTATAGCAGTACCAGCAGTACCGAAATAGTATTAGTATTCATGGGCTAGGCCATGTTCTTTTTACACGGTCTTTGGCACACTCAGGGAAGAATGTGCAATAAGAGCAGGTTGTCACAAGGCCTGTTACGCGTACTGTCCCCCAACTTACAAGCTATATCTTAACGGCTGTACTAGTATGAGTTGCTACGGTATCGATCGTCGTAGCTGTACACATGATCGACAATAGTGTCCACGCTCTAGATGCAGCTTTTCTAGTGCTTCAATATATCGCTAGTCATTGCCTTTTCAATGCTCCAGGCGGGCTATAGAGTTTGTTACACACGGCATATCAACAAGATCTTCCAAAGACTCTGCTATGGTTTAGAGCTGCTGCTGCTAATTTGATCAGCTTATCTTTCTCCTCTTTGTGTGTGGCATTCCAGCTGCTGGTCTCTCCAAAGTCCCTTCAGCACTCATCGACGAGATCTAGCAGGTCATGTTGTGCATTGTCCTGCAGCCACTTACACGGGAATACGAAGTTGCAAAACCCCCTGTAGCCCTTCTTTACCTAGTCATCACACTAAAGCACCGAGCATAGTGCAGTTTATCTCCCAGAAATCCCCCGCCGCAATCAGTTTGACCTCGTTTCCTCCCTGCGAGTGTGTATTCTTGGGGTAGCATCAAAGGAACATCCACTCATGCACGGGACGAAGGGTATACAGCAACACCTCTGTAGCGCTGCATTTTGGGATTTTGCCCCACTGAAAGTGTGGAATAAGAGAAACAACGGGCGGGTTAAATCACACACAGAAAGTCTTCTGCATGCATAGCCTATAGCTATAGCTAGCCTCACGAGACGGCCATTTTGCCATGACGGCGCCTCAAACTTCAGTCCTCTTATTAACGCCGCCGTCCTTTTCAAATACTCCAACCCAGCAAGCCTTCTCCTACGTGCCTAAAGCTCGTTAATTTGCCATGTTATTGTTGCTGCAGATGTGGATTATACGAGAATGTATACCAGCTGCATGCTGTATGTAGCAATAGGCATCATAGCACATGAACAGCCAGCAGATAGAGGCTACCGTGGGGCCTATATCTGACAGCCTGATCAATGTACAGTTTTCTTTTCAGTCTTTTTACATCTTTCAAGTACTGTTCTCACTTCTACTTCCATCCCAACCAGCTGATGATGCTTCCATGGCAGCACATCATGTGCATACACATACATAGGTACATATACATGCATGCGTGATGTGCCCTCCTTTGGCAATGTCTCCAACATGTCTTGTTCCCCCCGGCCGACCCCTTTGATTAACAGAGGACAGTGCATGATATCTATACCTCCTATTTATGTAGGTCCTTTCTGATTGGGCTGGCCAGTTTTCTATCTTATTCCTGAAGCAGGAAGCTTAAGCGAAATAAATAAACCAGCAGCCTCATATTTCCTTGTCTCCGTTTGTTTTTGCCTCTGTCTTTTATTTCTTCAGTTCTTTTGCTTTATTCGCTTCCTTTTTTTAAAACATATTTATATATTTTTTTGGCTTTTTCCTTGCTTGCTTGCTTGTGCGCAATGTCCTCGCCAGGTATCCCGTAGTCCTGAGGCACTAGCCTGCTCTGCTCTCCCGTTACCAAGTATTATCAAAGAACGAGCCTGGCTTCAAGCAAGCCAATAAGCCTCTCAGCGTGATTCTTCACAGCTTTCCAGTTATCTTGCTGATTGCGCTGCTTACCACTCACCTGCAAATAGAATGCCATAACCCCCTAATCCGTATCCCTTCTCCATCTTGACCAAAGCCTAAGGCTAGATGACGATGAAGCACCCGACCCCTCATCTTCATCATCATGGCAGCGGGACAAACCCTCGGCAGAACCCGACGTTTTCCTGCCTAATCTCTCACCATAAAGTGCGTGTACAGCATTTTGGAGGGGCACGTAGTGGATTTATGATACAACGTCACTTCGTCCCCGTTCAGCAGGGAACAAAGAGGCAGAGAAGGGGAAGGGAGAGGCCATCCTACTCCCTTCCGTTTTCTCTCTGCCAGAAAGACACTAACAACAGGGGCCACTGGGACAAGGTAAAGCTCACAACAGTAACGGACGGGAAGAAAAGTGGTGCGTAGCATAACAAAACATACCGATCACAAAGGTAAAAAAGAAAATGCCGATCAGTCTCTTGCTCTGTCCAACGCGAGACCTATATGTACCACATTGTCAATATCTGATGACTTGCCTGTGGTCGATCACAGGGAGGGAGGGGCGAATAAGCCGTTTGACAGAGCATAGGCAACAAATAAGACTGTGAAGAAGGAAAAAGAGAGAAAGGAGACAACAACAGAACCCCCAACTCCATGTTCTATTGCTTCTATTCCTCTTTGTGCAGGCCGCAGGCCCATGTGCTTGTGTCCTGGCTTTGTGTGTCTGTGTCGCTTTCAGTATATTTCCTTACCTTTTGTCCCAAGACAGCTAGTTAGACAAGGTCGCGGTGTGCAGTCTTTTGAAACGCATTGTTGTTTCTTGATGTTGTGCAGCATAACAGAGAGAGAAAAAATCTTGGAGCTAGAAATGCTGGAAATGATGCTGCACCTGTTCTGTCCTTGCTAGGTATGTTCCATAGGGGAGGAGGCGAGAGGAGGGACATGATGGCTTGTGGTGTCTTCCCTGTCCACCTTAACCTTACTTACCACTGTAACAAGTTGGAAAGCCCGCCTCGCTCTGACTCTTGTTTCTTCCTCCGTCTTTTCTTCTGAGATTATCCAGTCATATGGTTTCGTACGAGCAGTTATCCGAGAACCTCATGCCACCCAGGCGTTTGCTTCATGTAAGTCGGACTGCACCTCACAAACAAGTAAGCCCAGCGCAGGCAACCATTAGCGCAAAGCCGGATGGCGAGAAAGAGCCACCAACAACAAAAGAGCCAAACCTCCTATGTTGCTCACCGCTATTGTCGTCTCCGTGGCTTGACTCTGATTCGTCGATTCCCGCGTTTCCCTCCTCTTGCTTGGCTAAGTGCCCTTGACCGCCCCTTGGGAAATTGGGAAAGCTCCGCTGATGAAGCCATCCTGCTGCATTGGGCTTGATTGCGCAATAAGCCACCACAGAGATTCAGCTATAGCCTATTGGCGCTTGCAGGCGCTATTATATACCTTACCCTTCTTCTGCTGCCTTCTCTGGCACAAGAAGACATTGGGCAACCATGTGCCTATACTATAGCCTTGTGAATCTACGGCTTGCATATGGGACTTGCAAGTAGAGAAGAAGTACGGAATGGAAGCTAGGGGTGGCACCCAAAAAGTGAGGAAGTGGTGGTAAGCAGACACGAATCAAGCCAACATGCCAAGATGTGCTGTAGATAGATGGGTAGAGGCGCGGGGGTAGGGGGGGGGGGAGATAGCGGCAAAATTTCAGAGACAATAGATGGTGACAAGCCAAAACAATGGCTCTATCCAAGTGCACAAGTCTATTCAGGCTTCAAATATGCACCGGGCCGTAGGCCCCAGCCCCGAATGCATGCAAGTTTGCTTGGCGAAAGAAGGGCTATTCCCGTGACTTGCGCTCAGGAAGCGCGGTGAGCTTCGCATGGGATTAGTTTTGCCTTGGATCGGCCTTGGAACTCGCTCGTAGGGGGGCAGCAGAAGAGGCGTAGCTCAGGCAAAGTCCGCTACGCCGATCCCTCCCTCGCTGTGTACAGTAGACGTGCTCATATACAATCGTCCCTTGGGGCCTCGGTTTCATATGGGGCTTTTTTTCTATCACGGCGTCTACTATATCCACACGTCTATTTTGCCGTCTTGCCTTGGATTCCTGCGCCCACCCGTAGATACAAGGAAAAGGAAAGGGGAAAAGAAGAAAAGAAACCAGGAAAAAGGAACAAGGAAAGGGAAAGGGAAAGGGAAATGGAGGGTAGCAGCAGCATGGATAAGACGCCTTGCCTGCCTTTCGTATGAGAGCGTCGCCATCGTCTCGAACCAACATAACCGATACCACCCTCAAGCACAGTATCTTGTTGACCTTGATGCCTTGTTCCCAAAGGTCCAAGCCAGTGGTTGTTCTTTTTCAGCCTCCCTTCCCAGCCTGTCTCGATGCATATGCGTGTGCAATTATGCAAGTCTTGGTGGTGGAAAATACTCAAAAAGGGCAAGCATGGAGACACAAGGACAAACGCAGAAACAGGAATTCTGCTATGGCTTTTGTCTGTCTTTCTCTGTTGTTGTGGTTGTTGTTGTTATTCACGGCATGCAAGGGCTTCACACCGGCCCTCTCATTCGGCTGCAGAGCTCCTTCTAACGCGGGTGCACGCCAAAACACTTATGGCGCCTGTATTCCGTGTCTTTGCCATCTTTCTGGAGGCTTGTTTTTCCCCTTCTCTTACGTTGCCGCCCTCAGCCTTGTACAGCATACGGTTCTGGCTCTAAGCTAGGGTCTTTTTCTCTCCCATCTTTCTTCCTTTTGCCTGCCTTATTCTTCTATGCCCGATAGATGGTCACGTTTTGTCTCAGGACAGTATTCCTCTTTGCTTTTCAGCTTTGACTGTCCCTCGTCATGGGGATAGATGGCCTAATCTCACCAAGAATGGAACAAAACAAGACGCTGTTTGCAGACACGGCATCCTCGGCCCATGTCCATCTGCCTTGAAAGCGATACAAACAGAGCGTCATCCAAGTGTTAGCAAAGGGGTGGCCGGCCAGTATTGTTTCTGTTTGCAGGGCTGATGGTAGCAGAGATTAGCCCAAACAAAGCCAGCAATCACAGAGAGAGCAGAGCTGCAGCCGCGAAGAGGTCCCTTTCTCGGCCCGCTACTTTTCAGCGGGAGACTTGCTATCGAGTGTGAAGAGCCTGCCAAACACAAGATGCCATCAGCCCTCCAAGCGCCGGATTCGTCATCTTGCCATACCATCAGCCTTTGTTGACTAGTGCTGCAAGGACAGGGGCGGCACAAAATATATTCAAGTTCAGGTTCACGACAGGGGCGGCAGCACTATTTGTCCATCTAACCCTTGATTGGGCAGCATAACCCTAGCATTAAAACAGAACACCCAGGGCCGGCCTGGCCAGCCTAACCCTAGGAGAAACAACATTGATGCACGTTGCTTTTTCCTCGCTTCGCCGCTCCGCTTTGGGTGTGAATGTCCTCGGATCATGGCGCCTGGAGGCAATAGGAGTGTTATTTTAAGGAAAAAGAAAAAAAAAAACAAATGTCGTCATGTTTTACCTGCTACTTGTTGAACCTGATAGCCCCGGCCGGCAGTATAGCACATGCATTCTTCTCTTTCTTGCGCTCGTAATTCTCTTCAACGCCTCTCGCCCTAAAATGCCCTGCAAATCATCAGAGCCATTTGCCTACCGTAGAATAAGCATTGTTATTGCGTTTGTTTTGATTCGAGTCTTTGCTACAAATTACAAGGACAATAGCCAAAGGATTCACTTGAACAAGGAGCTGGCTAACCCAGTAGTATCATGATACTAGGGTCTATAGCGCCCCACAATAAACTACAAACAGCGCAAGTACTTGGACTTGGGCTTTAGGCTCTCTGTGCCAGGTACAACGGCCGCAGGCACCGTCTCCCTTCACCTCCCACTTTGCTACTTTCTTCCTAAGACACGCACACACTCCAATCGCCATCAGCCCGTCTCCCTTTCTTAAGGCAATTCGTACATATTCTCCATCAGTTTATTGTCTCAGACAGCGAGCCTGCACAGCGACCGCAGAAGCACTTTGTCATCTCAGCGATACTTCTCTTTTCTCTTTCTGACTCTCATCCATTTATACATAAACCACACGGCCCTACAGCTTTGCGGCCATAGATACTCCCTGTGCCACCCTGCTTCACTGCCGCTCTGCTTCCCCTTTATAGTATAGAGTAGCATACTTTTCTCCATGTAGTGGAAGTGGGATGTGAACCCCGTTGCTTGTCACTCGCTGTTTCTGTATTGACTGAAAACGAGCACCAGCCTGTAGCGGTCGATATCGATGCCCCTCCCTCCCTCAATCGCTTTATGCTCGCTAAAATCTCCCGCCTTCTACCTGCTGGCTCTCTCTATTTCTCGCTCTCTTGCTCCTTCACTTTTTCCCTCGCAGTTGAGACAGCAAGAGAACAGAGCAGAATAAATAAAAACAATAAAATCTAAACGGCCAATACTCCCTTCGCTTCGCTCACCGCCTCGCCTCCTCTCGTCTCGGCCTTCGTGTTATCCTTCCCGATCTGGGGCAAACTCGCCAGGGCTAGATGACATGAATAAATATAATAAATGGCCTGGATAAATTCAGGCCTTGGACAGAAAATGAAATGGGAAAAAACGAAGAGAAAACAAAAAGGACTGAAAAGACAGTCCCGGCCAATGGTAGCTCAGGGCCAAAGATCTGGCCGGCAGGCCAGCAGGCCAGAAACACAAGCTAGGTCCAAGAATTGCACCACGCCAATAATGCTACGCCCCTACCCCCCTCTTTTAGTTCTAGACCAGAGCTAGTATCTCACGGCCAAGCTTGGTGGCGGGTGGGAGAGATGGGAGGGTAGCAAGGCGTGTGTCTACAACGGTCTCTTCTGGAGCCATCTGCTCGCTATGCACGCTCGTCACCTTCTCTATACATCATCGTTGATATCCCCCACAGTCTAGGCAAATACCAGACCAGCCTGCACCGCTGATCTTCATGGCGACTCCGATACAGTGACTCAGAAACTAGGGATGCTAACTGCGCTCAAGACACTTGGTGACTTTGGTGGCTTCAGCAAGTCGAACATCAAATTAAAGTGTGTAAAGCGGTGCCAATCAGAACTATTGGCTGCGCTTTCCTGTAGCGTGTCTCTGCTTCGGGCACTCGGCGCTTTGCCGGCAGCGCCAACGACAACAAAAGAACAGCAAACACGAAAGAGACATCCTTTCACTCCACGTTTGGCCGGCTCTTCCAAACTCTCAAGCATTGCCTGTCTTTGCACACAGACACATCAGACCAGGCTATGGCATCCACCTACCTGATATTACAACCAAGGCTTCGTTATTGATGCCTCCTATCACTGACGAGCCTGACCTGGAACACCCATGCTCCTCCCGGTGCGGATTTGAAGGGCTTCAGGTGCTATTGTAGGGTAAACCAATAGAATGCCCACTCCGCCGCACATTATTTCGCTGCTCAAAACAGCAAAAGGCAGATGAGCGCAAGAAAGAGAAACAAAAACAGAAAGAGAAAGAGAAGTGAAAGTGAAAGTGAAAGAGACAAAAGAGAAAGAGAGATGGGGGTGGGAGGTGGGAGGTGAGAGGTGGGAGGGGGTGGGACAGGCACTGAGGGGGGTGGTATTAGACGTTCTAAGAGCCCTGGAGAGTGGCATTTACTGCTAGATCCCCTTTCAACACGGGGAGTTGTACATCTGCAGAAGCTGCTAGAGGCAAATTAGTCTGGCTGCGTTTCCCAGAAGTCACGGCCGCCAAAATGGCCCCAGATCAACATCCATAGCCACAGACTTTAGCCATGGAAATAGGCTAGATCGGCCCCTCAACTCGATTCAATAGTGGAAGCAGTACTTGGTCAGCTGCGCTTCGCTGGCTCATGGAATTCTACTTTGTTTTTCAAAATGTTTTCCGGTCTCCTCGCCTAGCAACGTGCTCTATGGCTCACTTCTATACTCTATATCATGCACACAAGTCCCCCCATGCTCTTCCTCTTCTTCCGTCTCGGGCTGTGGCGTAGCGACCGCTTGAACTTTTGAGCGGGGTGTATCTAGGCCGTAGGCCTTGGGTGCGCAGAAGAGAGAATAGGGGTGAAAAAGAAAAGGGGATAGCCACATCTCCAGCAAGCGGATATCTGCATAGCTCAAGCACAACTATCTGTATTAGCGCTCTATTCTCTTACTTCTCTTGCTGTACCGGAATACGCTGTCTTCTCCTTGACGCTTGATACAATCTTCCTAGAAACACATGGTCGCTGCCCGTAAACCGCCGTTTCCATACCCTATTTGGCCCAGCAAACTAGCTTACTCTGCACTGTGGTGTATGTGTGGTCAGTCATCAGCCCTATCACGGGCTGTGGGAGGCACCAAATGCCCACAGCATATACAAGGTCTATTATTGTAAGGGGTAGAGAAAATAGAGAGGCAAAGAATAAAAAAGGTCGTAATTATGCGTCTAAGAACCGGGGAAGCGGTCACAGTAACCCGCGAGGAAAATATGCGCTGTAAAAGAACCGGGCAGCAGCAGCATGCTTTGCAGGGGGTATGTAAGTCGATAGTATGTGATGGGCGAGGACAGCTTGGGCTGTCCGTAAAAGCCCACATCCGAGTATATACCAAGCCAGCTCGAGCAATCCCCATGGGCTCCCATTCATTGGCATTGCAAGCCGTATCCTAGAAACAAGCTCAGTGTTGTCGGCATGGCTCCTCTATAATTCCACACCCTGTCTTGTACAGGGCACTCTACTGTCACTACTACATTTCTACTTCCAAAACCACTGACTGCTATTACTGTTGCCACACATGACTCACATGGAAAGTCCATCCATTTCAGATCAGCTTGTGATAAGGAGGCTGGGCGTCTAGAACATGCCCCTAACTTGAACAGTGTAAACATAGAGCTGCCCTCTACGGTTGGTCATATTGGCTGGCGTTAATGGCTTGACGCATGGCTAATGGTCGCTACTATTCTAAGGCCAACGAAAAACGCAGACACCAAGATGCGTTGTTAGCTGCTCTATGAAATCGTCAGCCTAGAGACACTGGAAATGGGAGGGCAACAGTAGCAAAGACGGGCAGGGCAGCTGAAGGAGGGCTGGGTGTCGGGTGTTTGCTACGCCTGACGTGGGCTCAGTAACAAAAGAGAGCAAACAGCGTTAATAGATATACCGATCAAAAGCAAAACGACATTTCATAAGGGGAAGGGGGGGGGGGGGGGGGGTAATGAAGTGGGGGTCTTTTCAAATTTTAAGTCCATTTTTATTTCATTTGTTTTTTTTTTTTTTTTTTTTTTTTTTTTTTTTTTTTTTTTCTTTTTTTTAA